>JAPIVC010000522.1:0-133398 GCA_030586385.1 Camponotus fellah | reverse complement strand
AATATATATATATATATATATATATATATAGAAAAAAAATTTTAATTATTGCATACTTGTTACAAACGCAAATACTATAAATATTAAATTATTTAATTAATTTCGAGCAAAACTAAAGAACATTTTAATTAATTTTGCATGGAATTAATTAAAGAATTTGATATTTATATAATATTCGTATTTGTAACAAAAGTATACAACAGTTAAAATTTTTATTTTCAATATATAATATATATATATATATATATATATATATATTATTGCGTTAAATTGTAAATAAATGAACATAACTGAAAAAAATAAGATTTTTACTTTATTGATTATTAAAAATATCTTATAAATATGTAACCATCATTAAATGATATGTTAATAAAAAGTATAAACTATACTTGTTTTTTAAAGTTTCTTTTATTTTTTATTTTCTGAATATATATATTAATATGTATATATAATACATATTAACTAATTTTGTACATTACTTATTTTGTACTTTATTTATACTTATTAGACTTTGTTAGACAAAAACATAAACAAAAATGAAAATAAAATCTATAAGAACTAAAAATTTGTACTCTATTTTTATAGAATCTTTTTATACACAAAAACAAAATGAGAATAAAATGATAATCATATGATCAATAACTTGCACGTAACTAATATAAAATTAAAATTATTATACTTCAACAATGTCAACTTAAATTTATCGATAACTTATTTATGCTTATAAAGATTTTGTACTATAAGACTTTTCTTAATTAGATTTTCTTAATTAGACTTTTCTTTAACTTTCACCAATTTGTTCACGTTCGACATCTTTTCCTTTGTCTTCTCTCTGTTTTCGTTGTTTGGCAAAACGCAGCCATTCTGCTGCTATATTATCAAACTCAACTTCCGTGAAATTAGAATGTTTAAAAGTAACTTCTCCTAGAAAAAAATAATATATTATAGAATTAGTAAAATAATATAACAAAGATTTCGGTTAATATTCGGCTAATATGTTTAATTAACAAGTAGAACATACTTTTCACAATTTTAATAAAATATAGGTTGGAGACTTTGAAATTATTACGGATGCCTTTCCATGAACAATTTATCGCACATTCGTTGGAAAATATTTTGGAAAGAATGCGATGAATAATATCGCGAGGATTATTTCCACCAATCCTTAACAGAAATTGTTTCTGTAAACAGAAATAAACAATTAGAAAACTTTCCATATATTATTATGGCAACACTATTTGTATGTCATCCAAAGGCTGCATCGTGGTGCTTAGACGATATAGATATGGACTGCGCATTCTGCGTTTTCAATGAAGCCATATGAGAAAGAGAGAGAGATTGTTTGACCATACGTGTGACAAAGAAAAAAAAGTTTACTTGCTCTTTCTTCTTTGTCACACGCATGATCAAACAATATCTCTCTCTTTCTTTTAATGTGGCTTCATTGGAAACGCAGAAAAGTGGGGATATGTGCAGTTCTTATCTATATGGTCTAAGATCACGGTGCCGCTTTCCCCATTCCGAGCGCCATGAAATGCTGTCTACGCCGCGCTGATAGACGGTACTGTATTTCACGGCGCTCGGCCGCTAGCACGCGCTTGGAATGGGGAAAGCGGCACCGCTATTCGGTCTTTGGATCATAAAACAATTGTGTATATTAAAATAAAAATGCTATTGAAACTTACAAATTGCGTTACTGCTTCGTTGGTGTCGTGCAAGAGCAAATCAAAATTACGTATGGCTTCTACCGTTTGTAAGGGTAATAGTTCAGCAATAAGACTATCCTCGCTGCTCTTCGTTAAAACCGGAGCTTAGTTTCTCATGACATCTTCAATTCGATTTATTTGTTCTTTTATATCTTGCAATATTAAATTCGATGTGGCTTGGGAACGTAATATTTCTTTCAGATTTCTGTCTGCAATGCAACAAGTAATGTTATATATGTATATATGTATTAGAGTATAGTAATAAAGTATCTTGTAGATAAGGTGTAAATAATATATATATTTGTAGCTTATACGTACGTGAATGTTATATATGCTTCCCATTTAGCGATACAAGTTGACATAAGCATCATTCTATCTTTATTCTCACAGAATGTAGAACGAAGATGGAATGATGCTTGTGTCGACTTGTGTTGCTAAATAGAAGCACCAATATATTAGATGATTGCATAAGTGGATTTAATATTAAATTGGGCACGAACTTATGCAATCATGTAATAACTTAAGGCCAATGTCCATGATGCTAGAAATCGGTCCGAGTTCTCGGACCGAGAAATATGCAGCCAATAAAATTGTCGCTTTTCCATAAAAGCTGCAAATTAATTGGCTACAAATTTCTCGATTCAAGAATTCGGACTGATTTCTAGAATATCATGGACACCTTTTAGTGAAGTAATAGCAGAAAATAAACTTTTCTACTTTTACTAATAATTATTATTACATTCCTTCTGTTATGTCTTGTGCCTGTTCAATTTTTATGGGAATTATTGGATATTGATAGAAAACACTGCGCTGATGGAACGCAGTGACTCACAAATTTGAAAAAAATTTGTAGATCATAACATTGAAAGAATATAATAAAGAATTGTATTTTTTTATACATGTAGCTACTTAATTAACAGCCATTATATGTATATATTAATACATACTTATTTTCATATTCGAGTCTTCTAGACATCCTCTCATTCCTTCAAATGGAGCAGATAATGGAGCACCGTCTACAATATTGAGACATTAATATATTATACTATAATTATTACAATAACTATAATTTTTATTCATTTCAATAATATATATACTTTCCAATATTATGGGCAATTGAGAAATATTTATTTTCTCACTGAGTTCAAAATTTGAACTGGGATTTGTGCAGGAATTCTTCCTTTTTTTCTGGAAATATATATAGTATTATAATCATGAAAAAATATGTAACAATAGTACTAAATACATAATATACATACCATAAGATTGTGAAAGTGGAAAGTCATTCATATCATTTACATTTTCTTCATTATTATTGTTTAATTTTAAGTTGTCTGGACAGGCTGGAATAGCAGAAATTTTATTCATACTGTTTGCTTTTCCTGTAAAAAATATTTTTTAAATATTTTTTCTGTAACACTTAAAAATAAAAAAAAGTTATTCATTTTCTTATTTCACTTTTATCTCTATCTTACCAAAACTCCCGAACAAACGAGATAACTGTTAATTTGTAGGAATTATTAATGTTTACAAATATCTTAAAAGATTTGTATAGCTATTAATAAATACATCAAATATTTGAACTCTATTTACTCAAATATGTACAGTTTTTATAAAATGAAGAATGCAAAAATATTTAAATTATATTTCATTTTAAGTAAAATAAAGAAATCAAGGGACTAATGACATAATTATAATATATAAACAGGATATCTGACTGTTCCTGTACGTCCGTTCGTGTATAAAATGAAGTCAAACTGAACATAAAAGTCCTCTATGTTCTAAATCCATTTTACAAATAACTACGTGTTATTTAGAGTTAGTACATAAAATGAATTAATGAATTATCATGCACGATTACTTACTATCTTTTTCAATTAATAATTCAAATGATTTACATGGTTATTTGCAAAATGATACAAGACTTTTGTGTTTGGTTTGACTTAATCTACCTGCACGAGTCGACTTGCGGGAGCAGTCAGATACCCTGTATATTAAATATAATAAAACATTTTTGTAATACATACTCTTATAAGTTTTATATGATTGCGGTACATCATTTTCCTCTTCTTCACTGCTAAATCGATTATATGAAATGCGTTGTCTTTTATCACGTCCCAACGTATTTTCATCAGTTGTTTCATAATTGGAGTCAGCTGCACTTTTTCTTGCAGATTCTAAAGATGCTACAAAAACAAAAAAATTAATATCTACATTAATCTACGCGCGCGCATATGCGTTAAGAATAATAATATTAATATTTTATTAATAATATTAATATAATTATTAATAAAATCAATAATAATAATAAGTAGATATGGGCCACTATGGTGCGTCAAAACAAACCCCCATCACTCGGCCTTTGGCGACGTGGGCGTGGCTAGGTGAAGTGTTCTGATTGGTGGATATTGATAAGATTGTTTAGGTGTTAAATACCTGAAGAAACAATACCCCATCTCCGGAAGTCTCGATTTTGATTGGCACGTACCATAGTGGTCCAGAGCTGCGATTGGTCGACGCCGCCTATGTCGACGATTTTAGCAAATTTTTATTTCCCTACTTCCACGTACTAGACTCGAAGAAGCAATCCTCCTCCCACTCCAGCTCCGGTCCACCTGTATAGGGCTCCAAGCCAAATTCTCGTTACCTGACCCTTAGATGCTACGCCTTGGCAGAACGAACCCCCCGCTTACCGACTTTCGGGGTAGTCGGTATATGTCTCGAGGAAACAATCCTTACCTCCCGCTCTGTCTCGGGGCCCGCTATGGAATATCGAAACAAGTCCCTCCGCTCGAGCGATTTATGATGCGCTTTTTTTATCGGAAAAGACAAAGTTTCAGCACGAGTCAATAATTGTAATTAGACTACATTGTTATTTACAGTGGATTTGGAAAATTAAAAAGATGAACGTGCAGATGATCGAACGCGAGGCGAGGTATTATAAAGGAAGAAGGGAAATGCTAAAAGTATTAAACATGAATTAAGATAAAAAATTTTCACATTTATTAATATTTTTCAAAAAATTAGGAATTTTTATAAAATTTTTTGCTTATTATTAATGTACAAAAATATATACAAAGAGGAATCATATTTATATTGTTATAAATTTTACATTTTTCTTATGCTACTTACAATATTTATAATTCTATTTTTAAAATAAAATCGGAAAATGCGCGACTCTTATTTTAAAAAAGAAAAAGACGCACAAGTAATAAGAATATTGTTATGCCGTTGTATATATATCCATAAGGTAGCGAATATCTGCTATTGATAAATCTACGTTTTACTAATACAGGCGTGCATATTTTTGTTTCATTTCGTGTAATGATTTCGTGAAACGCCGTGCGTCGAATCGTATTAAAGCGTAGATTTATCGAAGTTTCGCTATTTTTTTCTTCTTCGTTTTCTTGTGTTTCTTTTTCTCTTGTTAATAGTAATTTTTTTATAGTATTAAAATTAATTCGTCGTGAGTTCTCGTAATTGAGAGTAATACCCTTAATTTTACAAGTTTCGTGAGTATTACCCTCTGGTGTTCGCACGATGTAAGCGTAAAATTTCGGGCCCCCGGATACGAACACCTCGATATAGCTACCGTGTCCGTAGCTTTCGAGTTCGTCCGTCATGTCGCCTAGAAAATTTCCCGTAGGCGGCACGTATTCGTTCAAATCACCGGTGCTTATAAAAATACACGAATCTGTATCGTAATATAACACGCGGCGATCTAAACGTTCTAGGTACTCGTACAATTTTAAACGCGCTAGTGCAGTCGTATACGCGGCTATCACGACGTTTGTTATTGGCGAGGGTACGAGAGCCTCTTGTCGCAGTCGCCACGAAACATACATCACCTCGTCATTCACAGGCAATATATCGATTATTTCGTATTCGGCGCTCGTTAATAATGTCGCGAAACGTTGTTGCGTTTTTACAATTTCCGTAGTCGGCAAATTGGATCGTTGGCCGAATTTTCCCCAAAATGAATTTAAGCACAGTTTCGCAACTGAGCGTAAACCGGGATTCCGCGCGATGTTTCGCTTATTAAGTGTGATACCCTCGGTTTTTTCATATTCCCTCAAGTATCACTCTTTTGCCTCATCGTCGTTTTCCCCGCATTCGCTCGGCCAACCACTGGCTTCCTGTTTAAGTTGTAAAAATGTATTAATATATTCGGCGAACAATCCACCCTGCCGTGACGTATTGGCTAACTCTATATTGCCAAATTTCGCTTACCGACTTCTTTCTGGCAGCATTCGAATACCACGTCGGAAAAACTCTTCATCTTTTGACGCTATCCACAAATCTACCCAATTTTTGGTATCTTCATATGATGTAAAGCGCTGCTCAGACAGACCATGTGCCATCGACCGGAACAGGTGATAATCAGAAGGGGCTAAGTCTGGTGAATATGGCGGGTGGGGTAAAACTTCCCACTTGAGTGTTTCCAAGTAAGTTTTTACCGCCGCCGCAACATGTGGACGAGCATTATCGTGTAGGAGAATAATTTTGTCGTGTCTGGAGTAGTAATGGGCGCGTTTTTCCTTGAGTGCCCGACTCAATCTCATTAATTGTGTTCGGTAGAGAGCTTCAGTAATGGTTTCGCTCGGTTTGACGAATCTTCCTCCAATAATACTGCCAATTCCATGTCTTCGTACACTTTCGGCCTTCCACTGCGTTCTTTGTCCTCCACGTCAAACTCACCGTTCTTAAATTTTTGAAACCACTCCTGACAACTTCTCTCACTTAAAGCCTCACCATATGCTTCTAGAAGCAATCGATGCGCCTCAGCTGCAGATTTTTTCAAATTAAAGAAGTAAATCAAAACTTCCCGCAAATGACGCTTATTCGGCACAAAACTTGACATTTTCGCACGAAAAAAATTACGTGATGCTGATACGGAATCACTAATACTTCAAGGTTATGGTGTTGCCAGATGACGAAACTTGGGATATTACGTTTTACATCTGACAATTTCAACATGACCTTCTGGTGGTGCTATCTTTTATCAAACCGCGGAAACTTATTTGTACACCTAATAATTTCACACAGATTACGCGATAATGATTTTATTCACTAACGATCGATTTATCGATATCAAAAATTACTTTAAAAGAAACGCGAACAGCACATGACTCGACGCGAAGTGACGGACCGCGGAGACTGCGCGACCACAAGAATTGTTGACAGAAACGCGCGACATCTAACAAACGACTTGCGCGTGACGCGTGATTGACGCGAGATAAGACGCACGATCGGCTAAAACCTTCGCATTGTGAATGCGGTAGAAAACATGAAACGTATAATGACGTACTTAAAAAAATTAATTATTTATTATAAATTAATATTTATTATAAATAATAACTATTTCTAATTATAATAAATAATTATTATTTTAAAAAGCATGTGTTATACGTTATTACGTTTACGAAACTATTGCATTCACGATGTGAAGATTTAAGTCAATCGCAAGAATAATGTAATTAAAATTACACTTGGAAAAATTTATTTTTTTATTCTGCTCACAATGAAATGTTCCAACGTGAAAATGTATTGGTCGCTCTGAAAAGAGCGGATTGACTAAAAAAAAATTTTAAAGCAGATGCTCAAAATGCCCACCATCCATTCTAATGCAAGCTCTCATGCGTTTGAGTAAGTTTCTTTCGACGTTTTCCATTATTTCTTCATCAATATTCCAAATAGCGAATCGTAATCTTGTCTCCAGATCTTCCATATCTTCGGGAAGCGTTTTATAAATCACGGATGTCGCGCACACTTATTAGCGATTGATCGCGGAAGGCGAGGAGGGGGACAGATCCCCAGCGAAGATCGTATAAATTAGACGCATGATCGATGATGCAATCAATAAGCCTGCGATTATCAGCGATTATCAATAAGCGCGAAGAAAATATGGCAGCGTATACAAGTCAAGAATATTATGACATGCTGATGACACTTGGCGCGTGTCACGGGCAGCAAAACCCTGCTGCAAGAAGATACGCCGAATTGTATCCAAACCGAAGACATCCATCGGGTCACGTCATACTTGGAGCAGCTCAAAGACTATATGATACTGGCAGTGTCCTGCCGAACAAACACGACGCTGGAAGAAATCGCGACGTTAGAAATGTACGGAACACGGAGAGAATCATACGTACTTTCGAGGATAATCCCGAAACAAGTATTCGAGTAGTTGCTCGAGAACATGATTTATCCTATACAACCGTACAAAGAATGTTAAAAGAAGAAAAGTTGCACGCGTTTCATTATACATGTGTGCAGCATTTACGACCAGCAGATTACCCTGCAAGACGAATGTTTTGCGAAAATTTTCTGCGAAACGTCGATCGAGATCCCAGATATTCCTCTCGTGTGATATTCAGCGATGAATCGCTATTCACACAAGAAGGAATTTTTAATGTGCATAATATGCACTTTTGGAGCGAAAAAATCACAGGGTCACGCGATTACGAAATTTTCAAACTCGTTGGAAGATTAATGTGTATGGGCTAGAATAATGGGCACTGAAATACTTGATCCAATTATTCTTCCCGATGTTTTAACTGGAAAAGCCTACGTCGATTTATTAACAGAAAATCTTTCACATTTTTTAGAAGATGTGCCATTATTTGAAAGAAACGATATTATCTTCCAACAAGACGGTGCTGGGCCACACAACGCCAGGATCGTTACGAATTATTTGAACGAGAATTTTCCCGGACGCTGGATAGGTCGGTACGGCCCGATACGTTGGCCCGCAAGATCTCCGGATCTCAATCCTCTAGATTTTTTTCTTATGGGGATACTGCAAGGAGATAATTTATAAAACGCTTCCCGAAGATATGGAAGATCTGGAGACAAGATTACGATTCGCTATTTGGAATATTGATGAAGAAATAATGTAAAACGTCGAAAGAAACTTACTCAAACGCATGAGAGCTTGCATTAGAATGGATGGCGGGCATTTTGAGCATCTTCTTTAAAATTTTTTTTTAGTCAATCCGCTCTTTTCAGAGCGACCAATACATTTTCACGTTGGAACATTTCATTGTGAGCAGAATAAAAAAATAAATTTTTCCAAGTGTAATTTTAATTACATTATTCTTGCGATTGACTTAAATCTTCACATCGTGAATGCAATAGTTTCGAAAACGTAATAACGTATAACACATGCTTTTTAAAATAATAATTATTTATTATAATTAGAAATAGTTATTATTTATAATAAATATTAATTTATAATAAATTTATAATAATTAATTTTTTTAAGTACGTCATTATATTAGGTGTACAAATAAGTTTCCGCGGTTTGACAAAAGATAGCACCACCAGAAGGTCATGTTGAAATTGTCAGATGTAAAACGTAATATCCCAAGTTTCGTCATCTGGCAACATCATAACCTTGAAGTATTAGTGATTCCGTATCAGCATCACGTAATTTTTTTCGTGCGAAAATGTCAAGTTTTGTGCCGAATAAGCGTCATTTGCGGGAACTTTTGATTTACTTCTTTAATTTGAAAAAATCTGCAGCTGAGGCGCATCGATTGCTTCTAGAAGCATATGGTGAGGCTGCTTTAAGTGAGAGAAGTTGTCAGGAGTGGTTTCAAAAATTTAAGAACGGTGAGTTTGACGTGGAGGACAAAGAACGCAGTGGAAGGCCGAAAGTGTACGAAGACATGGAATTGGCAGTATTATTGGAGGAAGATTCGTCCCAAACGCAAAAAGAACTTGCACTTACAAGTGACTCAACAAGCAATTTCACATCGTTTAAAATCGTTGGGAATGATTCAAAAACAAGGAAATTGGGTTCCATATGAACTAAAGCCGAGAGATGTTGAACGCCGATTATGCATGAGCGAAATGCTGCTTGCCAGGCATAAAAAAAGTTTTTTGCATCGTATAGTCACTGGTGACGAAAAATGGATCCACTATGATAACCCAAAGAAGAGAAAGTCATGGGTTAAGCCCGGCGAACCATCAACATCGTCAGCTAAGCCGAATATTCATGGAAAAAACTCATGCTGTGTATTTGGTGGGATCAGCTTGGTATCGTGCATTATGAGTTGCTCAAACCGAGCGAAACCATTACTGGAGCTCTCTACCGAACACAATTAATGAGATTGAGTCGGGCACTCAAGGAAAAACGCGCCCATTACTACTCCAGACACGACAAAATTATTCTCCTACACGATAATGCTCGTCCACATGTTGCGGCGGCGGTAAAAACTTACTTGGAAACACTCAAGTGGGAAGTTTTACCCCACCCGCCATATTCACCAGACTTAGCCCCTTCTGATTATCACCTGTTCCGGTCGATGGCACATGGTCTGTCTGAGCAGCGCTTTACATCATATGAAGATACCAAAAATTGGGTAGATTTGTGGATAGCGTCAAAAGATGAAGAGTTTTTCCGACGTGGTATCCGAATGCTGCCAGAAAGATGGAGAAAAGTAGTGGCAAGTGATGGAAAATATTTTGAATAAAACGTAATGTACCGTTCCTTCACAATAAATTCCTAATTTTTTATAAAAAACCGCGGAAACTTATTTGTACACCTAATACGTTTCATGTTTTCTACCGCATTCACAATGCGAAGGTTTTAGCCGATCGTGCGTCTTATCTCGCGTCAATCACGCGTCACGCGCAAGTCGTTTGTTAGATGTCGCGCGTTTCTGTCAACAATTCTTGTGGTCGCGCAGTCTCCGCGGTCCGTCACTTCGCGTCGAGTCATGTGCTGTTCGCGTTTCTTTTAAAGTAATTTTTGATATCGATAAATCGATCGTTAGTGAATAAAATCGCGTAATCTGTGTGAAACTAATAAGCGAGAAAGTTTCGCGAGAATGTGTCGCGCATCTCTAACCGTCTCATAACCGTGCAGCAGATAATACCAATACATAATAACAATATGAAGATTTACTACGCTGCTACAAGGTAAGTAAGCAGGTGAATGAGAGAGTGAATGAGAGACTGAATGAGAGAGTGTATGAATGTTGCGTAAAAGAAAGAGAGCGAGAAAAAAAGTGCGTGTGTATGAATGTCTGTCCCTCCTACCCTCCCTCCCTCCCTCCCTCTCTCTCTCTCTCTCTTTCTCTCTCCTCTCTCACGCACACACACATCGCGTGTAGCAATCAGTTGATTGCCGCGTCGAACGGCCGGCGATCCGGAACAACTTTTCATTATTAAAATACCGTTATTTTAAGGAACACGTATTTCTGACGTAATTTTAAGACATTTTCTTTTTTACCAAAATTTTATTTAAAGCATAATTTTATGTTATAAGATAAAATAGTTAGCGACTCATGCGGTGGTAATCACTCGTCGGGCGGTCAGCTGCGCCCGCGCTCGCGACACGCCGCGCCGCTCCTGCCTGCCTTCTGTATCCGACGCGTGATTTACTAACTATTTTTGCTCATAATTCAAAAACTATGCTTCAAATAAAATTTTGGTAAAGGAAAAATTGTCTTAAAATGGTGTCAGGAATACGTCATTTTAAAAATGGAAGGTTTTTCAGGATCGCCCTATATATATATATATATATATATATGTATATATATATACAAGCTGTTCGACAACAGGCGGGATAAACTTTAAGAAATGATTCTACTTGATAAAATAAGACGAAAATCAAGAATAACAAAAATTCGATGAAAGCTGTGTTTTTTAATTATAAATATTTAAAAATTTGTGTCAAAAGTGTCAGAAACATGGTAATCTGCAAAATTTCTAGCGAACATAAACTATATCGCTCTCAAATGATGATCACATATTGGCCCATTCTCATGTAAGTTCTTACATAAATATAATTTTTTATTATTAGAAATATTTTTTAATAATGATAATGATACATGTTCAATCTTTTTATGTCTTTTTATTAACTGTTGTAGTGGTTTCGCATTTTTTCTCAATTGTATTTTAATACTTGTCATAAAATTTTCAAAACGAAAGGCGCTGAAATTATCTACAGGACCAAATCTTCTAACATCAGAACATAAATGTAACAAATTGTGAATATTATGTGATACATATTCTTTACCATATAATACTTGAAAAGACGTGACAAAATTATGAAATAAAGCTTCAGCAAAATTTAATAAGTATCCTTGACAAAAGTTTGGACATGTAACAATTGTCATAGCTACATGCAGTGTGAGAAAATTATAATATATATCTTTTTTTAATACATGACGTAATATTGTAGGTCCTATATATAAAAGGAAATTTCTAAATTCTATTGCTTTCCAGTGTTTAATATCGCTAATGGGTCTTGGTTTTCTAACAAACTCTTTTGGTGTTGAGCTTTTAATCAAAAGCATCAGATGTGATATTGTTGGGCTTAATCTTTTATTTTAGCAGAAAATATAATCGAGAATAAGCGCGCGAATGCACAGTACTACAGTATCTCAGTAACTCAAGCATGAGCGCGCGAAGTAAGTAAGATAAGGGACTTAGAGCCGTTCTTAAACACGACGCGACATCTATCGGAAGGGCTTCATAACTAACGGACCCTATATGACCGTAACCGCCATAGACATATATATATATATATACGCTAGATTGCACACTCCCAACACCCCCTCTTGCAACCAGCTTACTTCAAATTTAAAAGTTCACAACAGTTTTGGAGTTTAGCACTAGGGAGGGGTTTTGTGAACATGTCCGCAGGGTTTTCCAGTCCAGAGATATGTTTCAGCACAACAGTTCCATCTTTAACAGTTTCTCTGAGGAAATGAAATCTGACGTCACATGTTTGGTACGTTTCTTCTGGTTTTCTGAGTTTGATAGCTTCACTGCTGCCTGATTGTCACACCAAATCGTAGTTGGTCCTTCCAGTACAGTCAACTCGCCAATCAAATCTCGCAACCAGATTGATAGCTTTGTTGCTTCGAAAACAGCCTGATATTCAGCTACCGTAGTCGAGTCTGCCACGATGTTGCTCTTCCTTGATTCCCAAGCAACTGCTCCATTATTGAATATAAAGACATTACCGTACGTACTTTTAGCAATTTCATGGCAACCAGCGTAATCTGAGTCGCAGAATCCTTCCAAGATTAGCTTGCCACCTCCTATCTTCAAGCGAGTGTTCAAGGTTCCTTTAATGTAGCGCATAATACGTTTTACAGCTACTACATCTTCATGACTTGGATTTTGAACTTTTCTTGCAGCCTTTCCAACTTGAAATGCAATGTCTGGTCTAGTCATCATAGCGGCGTATAGTAATGAGTCAATCGCTTGTTGATAAGGAAAACTAACTTCATTTATTGTCTTCAGGGTTTCATGAATCTTCTTTAATGTTTTTCCTTCTCCTGGAGTCGATGATCGATTGCAATTACTCATGTTGAAATGTTCCAGTAGCTTCTTTAAGTATCCGATTTGACTTAAACTAATCGTCTTGTTAGCACGATCACGTTCCAACTCAAGACCAACAAAGCAATTTGGTTCGAATACCTTAATTTCGAATTCTTTCTTCAAATGATCAACTATTTCATTGATCATTTTGTCGTTACTGCCAGCGATCAGTAGATCATCTACGTAGAGAGCAACTAGCATTCTCCCCCTCTTATCGTGTGAATAGTAAATACATGAGTCTGCTAGTGATCGTATCAGTCCGAATTTTTTCAGGAAATAATCGAACTTGGTGTTCCAGCATCGTGGTGACTGCTTCAATCCATATAATGACTTCCTGAGTTTCCAAACTTTTGTATCTTCCAGTTCGATGCCTTCAGGTGGTCGAACATAGATTTCATCCTCCAAATTTCCATAAAGAAATGCCGTCATTACATCACATTGAATCATAGTTAAATCTTCATATGCAACAATTCCTAATAGTACTCGAACAGATTCACTTCGTACAACAGGTGCATATGTTTCATTATAGTCCAGTCCTGACTTCTGTGCGTAACCTTTGGCAACAATTCTGGTCTTCAGTCGATTTATGGTTCCATCAGGATTCCTCTTGGTTTTTAAAACCCAATCAGTTTGTAGCGGCTTCTTATCTTTCGGCAATTTGGTTACCTCAAATACCTTATTCTTGACTAGTGAATCTAACTCATCTTGCATTGCAGATAACCATTCATTATCTTGATCGCTGTCCAGTGCATCTTCAAACGTTGTTGGCCCATTTATTGACATATATACAACGTTGTCATTTTCTTGACCATTGGTTTCATGATCTGATTCTTCAGTGGTCTCAGATACACCTCGATTTCGAAGCGACATTGATAATGGTACCGTAGAGTATTTCTTAGTCTTTGATCCTTTCGGACCTGGTTTTCTTACTACTGGTGCTACTTGTTTATCCTCATATAGATCTTCATTGATGACCGTAGACGTATTCTCTTCAATGTCTTCATCGTAAACATTTACTTCATCTTCAGTGTAGATCACATGATCCTTTCTCTCGTTTGCTTCGTTAAATTTTGCATCACGAACGACTTCAACTCTTTGTCGTTGAGGATCATAGATGCGATACATTTTATCACTTGGTCCGTAGCCGATCAAGATTCCTTTCCAAGCCTTAGCATCAAACTTGGCTCTCTTTTGTCTTGGCACATGTACGTACGCTTGACATGCAAAAGACTTCAAGTGTTCAATGGAGGGAGACTTCTTATGCCATAGTTCAAAACTTGTTACTGATTCTCCAGCTCTAGGCACTCTGTTTGACAAATATGCGCTTGTATAAACACACTCGGCCCAGAGTGACTTATGTAATCTTGCGTCCAAGATCATGGCCCTTGCCTTCTCTGTTAGAGTCCGAATCGATCTCTCGGCAAGACCATTCGATTGAGGAGTGTACTCAACGCTCATTTGATGAGTGATCTTTTCTTCTAGTAAAAATTTCTTGAATTCTTCACTGATGAATTCTGTTCCTTGATCAGTTCTTAAAACTTCAACCTGGTTTCCAGTTTCAACTTTGATTTCCTGTACAACTTTCTTGTATGCACTTAGCACTTCATTCTTCTTCTTAATGAATGCGACTTTGATAAAGCCAGTGCTCTCATTAACGAAAGATACAAAGTATTGACAACCGGACATTGATGGAGTAGAGATTTTTCCACTCGTATCCGCGTGAATTCGTGTTCCAGGTTTACATTCTTCTTTCTGAACACTTTTGTAAGGTCCTTTCGACATTTTTCCATAAATGCAGGCTTCACAGAAGAATTTCTCACTGCCTGTGGCCGTAATTCCTTTTGACTTTAGTGTAGCTTTGACTTGTTTGAGACACGCATGACCTAGTCGTTGATGCCAAAGTTGCCAGATAACTTGTCCATCTTGAGCTGAATGAACTTCACCACTAATTCTCGGCTTGATCATCAATTTGTACGTCGTTGGACCTTTCTTGTCACCGACAATTCGCACACCACCATCTGGTCCTCTAACAACCTCGCCATTCTTTGTGAACAATGTTTCATGTCCATATTCTGCGGCAGCACCAATACTAAATAAGTTAGCCGATCCAAAATTAGGACAATAGCGTACCTCTTTTAGGACTTTTGCTTGCCATTCGTTGCCATCGAATGCCCATATATCAATGGTGCCTTTAGCGGTAGCATCTAGATATTCATCGTCGCCGATTCTGACCTTTTCGGGTAGATTGAGCGGCTTTAATTCTGAGAACCATTTTCCTTTCTTCTTGTGATATGACGATAAGCAGCTGAGTCAACCATCCAGCAGTCATTATCACTGTCACTTAGTGAGGACACGAAAGCTTCTTTGATTTCGCCTGATGATTCTTTATTATTGCCTTTCTTCGTACCTTTAACAGATTTTTCTGACGGACAGTCTCTAGCAAAATGTCCTATGCCATCACAGTTGTGGCATCTCAAAACTTTCTTACTCTTAGACTGACCTTGTTGTTTACCTTGCTGTTTACCTTGCTGTTTACCTTTGAACTTAGTCCTCCATTGCTTTTCCTTGGACATCAAAGCATCCCCGGGATTGTTTTTGACGATCTGCTCTTTGCCAAACTCGTGTTCGATGTCCATAAGCTTTCCCTGTAATTCAGCAATTGTTAAATTCGGATTCGGTGCAATCCGCCATACCTCACGGAAACTGTTGAACTGCTCAGGCAAACCACGGACGATTTTCGCGATCATAGTTTCCTTACTGACCGTCTCACCAAGGCTTCTCAATCGTTGCACGACTTCGGTTAGGCCCGCAATGTACGTTGATACGTTAATACCTTCTAACCAACGGTAGCCATGAAAATCTTCATTGACTAACAGCTTTGTAGTCGCCGACACATCTTCGTATAATGCTGTCAGACGAATCCACATATCTCTCGCTGTAGTGCATGTTGAGATCACCTTAAAATGATCTTCATTGAGCGTCTTTAAAATCAGCGATTTTGCCATTGCATTGTTCTTCTGCCATGTTGCTTTAGTAATTTCGTCGGCAGTTTCTGCAGGTTCCGTCTTTGTTCCGTCAATTAAGCTTTCAACGAATTTTGATTCCAGAAGCGCCATCATCTCAAATTTCCATCGCGTGTATGAAGCTCGCGTGAGCTGCGTTACTAGCTGTTGACGATCTTCCATCGTAGCTATTCTTTTAACCACTCAAACGATTTTACGTGTACTGTCTATGACGACGAATTTTCGACCGGCTCGAACAAAGAACGAATGCGCACTCGTGTCACAATTACAACGTAAATGTACAATGCTCAAACACACAATAAAAGATTCGACTAATTAACGTAGTGGCAATGCCCTGGGCCCATAACCTGTTGGGATTAATCTTTTATTTTAGCAAAAAATATAATCAAGAATAAGCGCGCGAATGCACAGTACTACAGTATCTCAGTAACTCAAGCATGAGCGCGCGAAGTAAGTAAGATAAGGGACTTAGGGCCGTTCTTAAACACGACGCGACATCTATCGGAAGGGCTTCAAAACTAACGGACCCTATATGGCCGTAACCGCCATAGACATATATATATACGCTAGATTGCACACTCCCAACAGATATTTTATTTATTATTTTCCTGTTTAAGCGAACGCACAATGGTCCTTTCATCCAAAGAAGAATAATTTTTTTTACAACACCTAAACATACTAGATGCATGTAATCTAATGGAGTACTACTTATTGGTAAGAATCCTGGAATGTTTAAAATACTATAACTAATTTGAAAATTTTTGTAAACATTCATAGTGAATAGTTCATCAGTTCTCAAAGGATATAATTCTCTATTTGGAAAACAGATTCTACTTTTAATATATTCTCCTTTGATAATGCATTTTGTACAACTATAGAAACCAGTATGATTTTTTGTACATAATACGAAGGCTTTTGCTGGTGCGTCACAAATTAAAGCAAATAAACTATTAGGTGTACAAATAAGTTTCCGCGGTTTTTTATAAAAAATTAGGAATTTATTGTGAAGGAACGGTACATTACGTTTTATTCAAAATATTTTCCATCACTTGCCACCACTTTTCTCCATCTTTCTGGCAGCATTCGGATACCACGTCGGAAAAACTCTTCATCATTTGACGCTATCCACAAATCTACCCAATTTTTGGTATCTTCATATGATGTAAAGCGCTGCTCAGACAGACCATGTGCCATCGACCGGAACAGGTGATAATCAGAAGGGGCTAAGTCTGGTGAATATGGCGGGTGGGGTAAAACTTCCCACTTGAGTGTTTCCAAGTAAGTTTTTACCCGCCGCCGCCGCAACATGTGGACGAGCATTATCGTGTAGGAGAATAATTTTGTCGTGGAGTAGTAATGGGCGCGTTTTTCCTTGAGTGCCCGACTCAATCTCATTAATTGTGTTCGGTAGAGAGCTCCAGTAATCTTCCTCCAATAATACTGCCAATTCCATGTCTTCGTACACTTTCGGCCTTCCACTGCGTTCTTTGTCCTCCACGTCAAACTCACCGTTCTTAAATTTTTGAAACCACTCCTGACAACTTCTCTCATTTAAAGCAGCCTCACCATATGCTTCTAGAAGCAATCGATGCGCCTCAGCTGCAGATTTTTTCAAATTAAAGAAGTAAATCAAAAGTTCCCGCAAATGACGCTTATTCGGCACAAAATTTGACATTTTCGCACGAAAAAAATTACGTGATGCTGATACGGAATCACTAATACTTCAAGGTTATGGTGTTGCCAGATGACGAAACTTGGGATATTACGTTTTACATCTGACAATTTCAACATGACCTTCTGGTAGTGCTATCTTTTGTCAAACCGCGGAAACTTATTTGTACACCTAATAATTTTTATTTTATTATTATTATGAAAATAACCCTCATTTATAAAATAAATTAATTCGTCTACTAAAGGTTGTAAAAAAACATTTGAATCATCAGATTTCTTATGTCCATAATATGCGTCAGCAATATACACATCATTGTGCGCTGTATTTGAAATTAAAATAGGCCACAAAGACGCGTTTGATGATTTGGCTAAGGGAAGACCATCAATATTTAACAGTAAATAAATATCATTGATTTCATTATTACATTTCAATAACATGCATCTAATTATGTTATTTAAACCCCAATAAAAATATTCACCTCCACATATTTTTAAAATTTCTGTTTCTCGTGGAGTTCTCAACAATGTTCGCGCATCTTTAAAAAACAGGACGTGTGTTTCTGTAAAATCTTTAACAACTCGTTACATGCATTGTGGCGAATGTTATATTTTACACTCCATGCAGCTATAGCATTTCTAAATCCTTCATCATTATCGTTATTGTTTATATTATTTATATTAGAACTCTGAGGTTTATTATTTTGTTCTTCATTATTATTTTGTTCACCATTATTTTGTTCTTCATTATTTTGTTTTTTATTATTATTTTCATGTTGAGTATTGAAGTTGAACATGTAATAATTGTTTCTTTTGTATTGATATCTAGATTTTTTTCAATAAATATATTAACAAAAATGAATTCATTGACTTGTGTGGAAGATCCTGCAATATCTATTGCAGTTTCATTTGCAATAATTCTCCTAGCATGACGTTTAGAAATATCAATAGTATTTATTTTTCGTGTATTATACATATAATATTTTAAAAAAATTTAGAAAAAGTAATTTTTTTTATACACAAATACTATGCTGTAAAAAAATTTGAAAGATTACTTTAATATATTTTCATAATTTTAATTACATATGTTTTAATGATTTAAAAATATATTATATATATATATATAAAGGCACTTAATACTCTTCATTATATATCATGCATAATTATGACATAATTATACTATAAAAAATATTAAATTCTACAAACTTTTTTTTTGTATTAATATTCTTGGTAAAAAACTTACTTTTGCTTCAAATGTAGTATCTGATATAATTATCATAAAGCTAATAGTTATTGTTGTAATTTAATATAACTTAATTGAATCTTTAAACAATATTTTAGATAAAACAATAATGGATGCGTTTTAATAGTATATATAAACACTGTAACATAATAGACGTTTTTCAGCAAACGACACAGAGGACACATAATACAATAATAAATAATAATGTGATGTTTTATTTACCTTGTTTTTTTTAGATTTGTTCTTACTAATAAAGTATTCGTTAACTAATAATACTTCTCGTACTAGTACTTCTCGTTACCGCTTTCTTTTTGTTCTTTCTCAATTCGTTCTCTATTATTTTATCTGCTATAACCTAGAACATAGTTAAATCGTCAATAACATTTTGGATAAAATAATTGAATTAAAATAAGCTTTTAACACAAAATAATAATGACAAATAAGCTAATTTTATCAAAAGCTTGTATTGTGTGATTATCATAGAATGCATGTACATACCATGTATTCTATGTATAACCTATGTATTCTACACAATAACTTTTGATTAAGTTAGCTTATTAGACATTACAGCCAATCAATTCAACAGTTACAGGATATCACAGGACACTACACTCACAAGTCACAGGACATATATTTTTTCGCTACTACAACTTAAAATATTATTAATTTGCTCTTACACACGTGCTGCGCAGTCGGTGGTCGACCATTTTCTCCTGTCGTCAGAGCCGTGTCTCGACATGTGAGTCACGTGATGCCGTTTAAGCCAATGGCAACGTGTCATGCGCAACGGTCTAATGTATAACATATTATACTTGCAGGCCAATCAACAGCGAGGTAGCCGTGACGCGCGCGATTCGGATGTTATAAAATTTCTTCCGCGCAACACAGTTGACTCACAAACGCAGACTCACAGAAAGATTATGTTCCTGCAATATTGCTGGGACATTTAGATGAAACATTACAATTGCATGTCTCTGCAAGATTACATTGCAACTTGAAATGTTGCAACGTTCCTGCAATCTAACTGGAAGCTTTTGTGCTGTATGGGAATGTTTTCATTTTCAATTATAATATTTTGCTCATTAGGAAGATGGACTGGTAAACGTGTTATAGCGTGACTTTTATCTTGTAGTTTTTTACTAAGAATACGCCAGCTAGCTTCAACAGGTCCAACATAACGAGCTTCGATGTAATTATGTATCTCATCATGATCAATAACGACACTTTCTGTTACTGGTTCAATAGTTATAGCAGCAACATCATGTCCTTTATAAATATATTTATATAAATATTTAACTGATTTAATACTTGAAACTACTTCAACATTTATATGACTATTAAATATAATTGATAAAGTAGGACAATATGGAACAACATAACGATTATCAACTACATATCCACCAGGACGTTCAAAATTTGTTCCATTATTTCGTCGACGATAATAAGGATAAGCATCTTCATCCATTTTAGTTTCTTCGAGAAAAGGTTTCGGATAATATTTTGAACAACGTCCATCTACCAAACACCAATCACTACAAGATCCATGAATCATATGTTTCATAACTACATCATGTAGAATACGATTCTCACATGGATCAGGAATTTCAGCAGAAATATATTTATCAACAATTTGTGGAGTTGTGATTTTATAATTGTATTTTAAAGTAATTAACATATGAACATGTGGCAAACCGCGTATTTGAAATTCAATAGCATATACAAATGCTGCTACTTCACCAAAAAATTTTTGTTTAACGATTAAATCAATTAAATAATCTTTTTTTATATTAAAAACACGAGCACAAATATCAGGTCTATCCTAAGTTTGTTGACCAGGTAAAAGATTTTCTTCAATTTCACGCCATTTCGCATTACAAGTCATAGTAATGAAAAGATCTAGTTTACCAAATTTACTAACTATTGCCATTGCATCTTGATAATTTTGTAACATACTGCGATCCAATAAATGTGGAAGGAAGTATAACCATTTTCCCAATACGTCCATTTAAATTATTAGCCGTAGTTTGTAAATAATCTCTTAAACCTTGATATGTTTCACTACGTAATTCTTTTTGATGATTTTTACAATAATCAATTCTATTTTTTTCCATTTTTACATAGCTGTCTACAAGCCACTGTTGAAATAAGCGACGTCCTAATAAAAAAACATTAAATTCATCACGAATAGCTATACGATATTTAATATATTGTCCTCTAGTTATTTGTCTATCACTATTTAATTTTTTCAAATCACGATGCCATCCTTGAGACCATACGGATAAAATAATGGATATATGGTTCTACATTTGGATCCATAATACTAACTTTTTGTAAAGTTTTAGTATTTTTATTACGCATTGTAACATATGATTCTGGAATTTCTCCATCAGCTGTTGTAGAGAATACAGCAGCAACTTCATTGATTCTTTGAGTATTATATCGATCCATACCTGGAAGTAAATATTAATTGTAACTCCGGTAATAATTCATCAGATTCCATTTCTAAATGTCGTTGATTTTCTAATTCTTCACCCATCATTTGATAAGAATGAGCAAATACATTTGATTCTCGCATTATATGATCAAGATTTCGTACAATTTCAAAATCTAAATATGAATTTTGATTAAGACGATAATCAATCGCTTCATTCGAATCAATAATAAAAAATTGGCCCTATGTAGGACTTTCGTTTTGTGCAGCATATAATGCTGTATTAATTTGATAATAAATCTGCCCTTGTATTTTAAAACAATATGGACTAGGTCGTCTATCTTAAAAATTAATTAAATTAGCATTAAATGATGCAAATGAAAATGAACTATTATAACTACGAATATGTTGAAAAAAATCATTAGATTTTACATGACTACCATTAAATAAACTACGAATGAATTCAGGAATTTCAGGTAATGACTGTAAATATACTGCACCATGATTACAACAATCATGAAATGAATGTTCTTTATTAGAAATGTTTTCAGCTGTAAAATGTTTTGCGTTACAATGAATATAATACACATCCATAGGACCAATATAATATTCAGTTACATCATTCAATGATATTGTATTAATATTATTTAAACGAAGTTGTTTTTTTTGTCGTGATCGATAACGAATTTGATATTCTGCAGATGGTTGTAATGTTGATCTAACAATTAAAGAATTTTCATCAGTTTTTGAATTCAATTCTATTACTGTGCAATTATTATTTGATGTTCCTGTAATACAAGTAATTTGTTGATTTGGTATTATATTTGAAGAATTTTCAACTAATTTATTATTTTTACGACGGCGCCGTTGATTTTCTTTTTTGTTGACGTCGTTGTAGAAATTCTTCTTCTTCTTCTAAAGTACGCACAATTTTACGTCTACCCATTTTATTATATTTAAAATATATTGATATATTAATATACTAATATGTATATATGCTATGTTAATAAAAAAAAATATATATATATACGTAAAATATTATTAATAGACATTAATAAAAAAACAATTAATATAATCATTATTTTGTTATTATTATCATTGTCATTATTCTTATTATCATTGTCATCATTCTCATTCTCATTGTCATCATTTTCATTATCATTAATATCATTATCATCAATATCAAAATTTTCTTTATATATCATTTATATCATCATTTATCATTAATATCATTAGTGTTCTTATTATCAATATTATTTATTATTAATAACTATACATGAAAAGATATGAAACCAAATTATAACACAATAAGTAATTAATACAAATATAATAAAATTATATAATTAAATATCATAATATAATAATTATAATTACTTTAAATTAATTTACTATAAATTACTTAAACTTAATACTTAATTAATTAAATGAAGAGATGTGAAAATAACACAATAATTAATTAATACAAATATAATAAAAATATATAATTAAGTATAATATAATAATTATAATTATTTTAACTTAATTTACTATAAATTATTTAAACTTAATAACTTTTAATTACTTAAGCAACATCTACAATGAGATTTTATGGAGACTTAAGGCGTAAGACTTAAGGAATTCACCAATCACAGTCAAGTATTAAAAGAATACTCGACTGTAATTGGCCAATTTCTTAAAATCTCATTGTAGAATGGCCTTTACGTACTTAATACTTAACTACTTAATACTTAATTATTTAAATATTTACTACGTAATTACTTAATTAATTAATACTTAATTACTTAATACTATTCATGATTAATTTTTTTTTCACTTTTTCTTCCTTTTTTCTTTTTTGTATTTGACTGAAGTTCCTGAAACAAAAACAATAAATATTAATATGTTTACATTTATTTTTTAAAATGTAATAATATGTATAATAATAAATTATTATATAAATAATATAAATATATATATATAATATGAATATTTTTATTTTAATTGCCCCAAACAAATATTTCGAATAATGTGGAAAATATGAAAAAGTATTTCAAGACAAAAGTTGTATGGTTTCAAAGGGGACATGTAATGGTATCATTGGTTTACTTTTGGGTAGTTGTTTGAAAGTCATATTAAGATTACCTTTAATTTCTTAAATAGAACCCACTATTTGCATTATATAGGGTTCTATTAAATGAATTAAAGGAGCTTAATATAACTTTCAAACAATTATTTAAGGTCAAATCAGTGGCATCATCATATGTCCACCTCGAAACCATGCAACTTTTGTCTAAAACATTTTTTTATAATTTTCCATATTTTTCGAGATATTTACCTGAAGAAATTAAAATAAAACACCCTATCTATATATACACGGTGAGTTATTTTAATGTCTCACCCCAAATATTTCTATTCCTATGCATTTTACAAAAAAAGTTTCAGACAAAAGTTGTCCAGTTTCGAGGGGACCATAAGATAATATCATTGTTTGATCTTGAAAGGTCACGTAAAGGTCATCTCAATTTTTTTAAATGGCATCCCCTATTTTTTATTACATATATTCTTGTAGCTTATCCCGAAAGCTTTCCAAAACGCTATATTTAAACTTTTTTTAACGTAGAATTTCCTGAGATATTTTAAATTTCATTACAATATTTATAACTCTTATCAGTCAAATGTCTCGAAAACCTCGAAAATTATTTTCTGATTGATAATATGCAAAATGTAAAAATTTTATTTTCTGTGAAGAAATGAAATTCGATACAAAGGATTAAAGATAAGGAAGCCTCGCGAGTGAGTCTTCGGAACTGTTTGATGTCGGTCATCTCGCTTGCTTTTTGCTCGTTCTCGCTTTCGCTTTCGATTCTCGAGCGTTGAAGAACGTTTTTTATCTGTAAAATAAAAAATCAAATGAAATCAAAAGTAAAAACTTTTTTGTTTCGCGTTTGATCGATTTGATAATAATTTTAATAAATTTATCAGATTTTTGCGATTAAAACGACACCAAACATGACATAAATCGAAATATTTTAAACTAATATATAATAAAAATTTTCCCGATTCAGCGACTTCGCCCCGTTACTTTTCTCGTTTACGTTTCTTTAGAGGGGTACAGAGGGGTTTATAGAATTCTCAAAAATGAGAATCTATAACTTGATAAAATACACCAAGTAAAATTTAATATGCCTTGTGCATTTTTAATTGTCGCGAACAATTATTCTTATGTAATTTTACGCACAACCATCCGCGTTTGACTCTTATTGCTAATTCCTAAATTTTTGTATGATTAAAAATTTTGATTATTAATTTGATTTATATCCGATTTAGATGTTTGATTTTAATCGCAAATATCTTCTTAATCTCATAAAATTACTTTTCAATCGATAAAATACGAAATACAAAGCTTGATTTCTTATTGTTAATATGATATATATATATATATATATATATATATACATATATATATATATATATATATATATATATAAATCATAATATGTAATAAAGGATATCAATAAAATCCATGTTTCTGTATTTATTTCGAGATCCACAATTGTCGATTTAGCACGGACACGAACCAAGTGAGCGTTTTACCACGGCACGGAAAGTCGATCCGGCCATGTAGTTCCGCTGGCCAAAATGTCGATCCAGTTAGCGCCACTGAACCGGGTAGGGAAATTGACTTAAGAAAAACGGCGGCGTGGCGCCTCTCAGGCTTCTCTCTAGTAGACGACGCTTTAAGCGTCGTCTACACTGGCAGTAGGATTAATGAATTAAAATTGTAATTCAATAAATTGACCAATCACAGTCAAGTATTCTCTTAATGCTTGACTGTGATTTGATAATTTCTTAAGTCTTACGCCTTAAGTCTCCTTAAAATCTTATTGTAGACGACGCCTTAGCCCGGGTCTACAATAGCTGTAGTAAGTCTTAAGCCGTAAGAAATTTACCAATCATAATTGAATTTAGACAAGAATAATAAATATGATTGGTTCATTTTTTACGGCTTAAGGCTTATTACAGCTATTGTAGACCCGGACTTATGTGGCGTCTACAATGAAATTTTAAGGAGACTTAAGGCGTAAGATTTAAGAAATTGACCAATCACAGTCACATATTCTCTTAATACTTGACTATGATTGGTTAATTTCTTAAGTCTTAGGGTCTATCCAGGCAAACTTGCATAGATGCATAACCATATGCATAAGGAATTTGATTGGACTATAAGCAATAAAATAAAGAATTGGACCAATCAAATTCCTTATGCATATGATTATGCGTCTATACAAGTTTGTCTGGATAGGCCCTTACATCTTAAGTCTCCTTAAAACCTCATTGTAGACGACGCTTTATAGGCTGCGGTTCAGTAAGCGCTACAAGTACTGCAGAGCATTTATAGCACTACGATTGGTTCACAGAGCTATGAGACGCTAAACCTTATGACATCATAAAATATGTCATTGACTGCGTTCAGCAGGAAAAGTTGCTCCGCAACTGTTATAAAATTTGAATCTGATTGGCGTATGCTCTTAGATTCAGTCGAAATTAAGAGCATACGCCAATCAGGCTCAACGCAGCCATTATATTTGCGACGAAGATGCTTTAAATCAATCATGATTGATTATTTTTGAAATAATAGACTATGGTTGGTCAATTTACCTACAATTTACGACTTGCGACTCATTGTAAACCCGGCCTTATGCTACGGCCATTGTAGACGACCCTTTAAGCGTTGTCTACAAGAAATTGACCAATCACAGTCAAGTATTAAGAGAATATTCGATTGTAATTGGTCAATTTCTTAAGGCCCGTTCTACAATGAATCGTAAGTCATAAGTCATAGGCAATGAATTTCAAAAATAATCAACTATGATTGGTCCATTTGCCTACGACTTACGACTTACAACTCATTGTAGAACGGGCCTAAGTCTTACGCCTTAAGTCTCCTTAAAATCTCATTGTAGACGCCACATTATGCATCATTTCCAGGTTCAGACCATAGACTTATATAATAGACCTCGCCATCTTATGGGCGCACGCACACCGACATGGAAGGACAGAGATAGTGATGGAGTCGTCCGCTCTCTCTCACATTTAAGAGAGAGTGGGAGAAGACGGAGAAGGCGGAGAAGGCACCTTATTTCTTCTAACTTCTAACCTAACCTACTCTATCTTATTCTCTCCTTTATCCCTTATCACATTTAGACAGAGAGAGAACAACTCCAGTTATTGCTCTCTCACTCTTGTGTCAGCGTAGGTTGCTCTCACGGTTGGCGAGGTCTATTATATAAGTCTATGGTTCAGACTCACGTATATAAAATCGCACGCACACACGCAAAGCAAGTTTGTCCCTCAAGACGCATTTGCAACGCACACGTACGATTATTCGTTGAGTGTGCAAATACGCCTTAAGAAATAAGATTATATGTATTCGCGACAACGACTCGTTCCATGATCCCTCTCGCGGGGCAAGGGGAGTCTCTGACTAATCAACCACTGCCACGCTGCCAGCTGATTGGTCACTTCTACGCTCCCCTTGCCCAGCGAGAGAGAGGTCCTGGAACGAATCGTTGTCGCGGAGTGTATATGTGCGTACATGCACGTGTAATATGTGTGTGTGTGTGTGTGTGTGTGTGTGTGTGTGTGTGTGTGTGTGCGTGTGTGCGTGTGTGTGTGTGTGTGTGTGTGTGTGTGTGTGTGTGTGTGTGTGTGTGTGTGTGTGTGTGTATGTGTATACGTGTGAGAGATTAATTTATCGTATAATTTTCAAAAATCACCTCTTGGAAAATGGAAATTCATATCACAGGAACGTAAAAATATGGAAATTATTTAATTAAATAAAAGTTCTAAAAAAATGATTGTCATATAATAACAATTTTGAAAAATAGTAATAATTTAGAAACAATCCCTTGGGGATGAAATCTGATATTTCAGAAACGGTGCACCACAAAAATATAAAATCTATGCCGTTCGTTAAGGTTTCTACAAAAACTAATTTAGCGTATAATAACAATTTTCAAAAACCACCCCTTGGGGATGAAATATAATATTTTAGAAACGGTGCACCACAAAAATATAAAATCTGTGTCGTTAATAAAGGTTTCTACAAAGATTAATTTAGCGTATAATAATAATTTAAAAAAACCACCCCTTGAGGGTGAAATCTAATATTTCAGAAACGGTGCACCACAAAAATATAAAACCTATGCCGTTCGTTAAGGTTTCTACAAAGACTAATTTAGCGTATAATAACAATTTTTAAAAACCACCCCTTGGGGGTAAAATCTAATATTTCAGAAACGGTGCACCACAAAAATATAAAATCAATGCCGTTAATAAAGGTTTCTACAAAGATTAATTTAGCGTATAATAATAATTTAAAAAAACCACCCCTTGAGAGTGAAATCTAATATTTCATAGATATATTAAAATAACTCATGAAATTGACCAATCACAGTCGAGTATTCTCTTAATGCTTGATTATAATTGGTCAATTCCTTAAGTTACAGCTTTAATCCATTAATCCTACTGTCATTGTAGACGACGTGTAAGGCTAGTATATAAGGAGCTTGTAGTCTACTATATAGAAGTCTGTGGCTTGACCGCAGCCTATGTTCAGTAAATATGTTTCAAAGTATCCCGCAAATTTCTTATACAAAATGGTTTTCAATTGATTTGCCTGAAATTAAAGGAGTGGCACCGGATTGACCACATTCGCCAATTGGCCAATTCAAAATAGAACTCTCTGATTGGTTAATTATTGCTGGTTACCCTAGGCACACGTCGATATAATTGGCTGTGGTCAATCCGAACGTGGTCAAACTGGACGCTCCCAAATTAAAGTATGCTGCTGTTCATGACCTACTGATGAAATGTTCTTATGGGTGCAACTCGAAATAATAGGCCAGTTTCGAGCTAGAGAGCGCTGAAGTCGTCAACATACGTAATACGTTAAGGATTTGTGTAAATAATATTGTAAACGCGTGAGTGCGTGTGTATGTGTCTGTGCGTATTTATGTGCCAGGAATACCTCCACACAGCATCTTGAATTCCTATTACGGGAGCGAAGTTTGCGTTGTATAGTTAGAAGTGTCTTTTGATTACTATTACTATATTTATTTTTATTATATTTTATTTCTACTGAACAATATTATTAATAATATACAATAAAATAAATGAAACTGACAGAGTTATATTAATAACTGCTAACTTCAACTAATAAGAATAGTATAATATATCCTATACCAAACAGGTTTTTTCGAAAATTACGAGAAATAAAAACTATCAAATTTTTGGTAAATTATTAACAATGTTCGAGTAAATTTCTGGTAAACGTTTAGTGTCCGTCTGCAAATTTGCCATTTGCACCATTAATTTGTCTTTTTATAAAAAGCATCTCGGAAATCAATCTTTTATTTAGGAAAAGCTCATAGTCTAAAATTTATACGTCTTCCCAGTTGAATTCGTGGTCAAAATTTATTCTATGATAGTGATAACTGATTGAGTGTTAGAATTATGTCTGATATGACACCGATGTTCGTTGACTCTGGTGCGTAGTTGTCTACTAGTCTGTCCCACATAAGACACGTCACAATGAATGCAATTCAATTTGTATATGATGTTCATGCAATCCAGAGTAGGAAGAGGATCCTTGTGGACTTTGATGTAATTTGTCATTTTATTGATACTGTAGTAAGACAATCGAATTTTCGAATCTGCAACGTCTTTAAATCGTTCAGAAAGTGAAGGAACATAAGGTATGGTGAAATATGTGATGGAATTAGCATCTGTGATCTAAGATTTATCTGCGTTATTTGTTTTAAAAAAGATTTTTTAGGCGGCCATACCATGTGCGGAAAATGAATTGAAGAGGGTAACCATTGCTCAGAAAAATATTAATAGCAGTTATAATATTCTTCGAATGGAAAACCGGACAAACGAAAAACTCTGTCAATTAAACCAATTACTATGTCTCTTTTCTGGCATAAGAGATGTTGAGATGAGAAATGCAGGTATCTACCAGAAAAAGTGTCCTTATGATATCAATCAAAGATGACATAGTTATTATGTGATATCAAAGTTATGTCCAAGAAGTTGATTTTGTTATTTTCTCCAATTTCCATGGTAAACTGTAAACGAGGATGGAAGGAGTGTCAAGAGTATGATTAAGCAAAGAGGGAGGAATAGCCAAAATTAAATAAATTTAATTAATTTATTTTAAATAGCGTATTAATTTTAACGAAGAAAATACTTAATTTAGTAAAATTAATCACTCATTTTCAATAGGATGATTTATTTAAATTAATATTTAATACAGTAGCTAAGGTGATTTTTATCTTAGTGTTTTGATTTTAGAATAAGGAAATATTTATTGCCTTAATTTATTGACTTATAATTTTGAACATTGAATTGTTGTTGTTTGAATTATTTAAATTTATTATTTGTATTTGTCATAGATTTTCATATATGTATGGTTAATAATCATTAATTAAATGTTTCTCTTTTAATATTATAATTTAGAATTGTTATAAAGATTGTAGTTATATATGTGTTTTTATTTTAAATTATTCTGCATTATAAGTTTATCTAATAATTTACAATTTAATACTTTTGTGAATTTAATTCAATGATAAATTAATTTATTGTAGATATGAATGAATTTTAAAACATATTAATAGAATACAAAATATTTAAGGGGGGAACCTGGTTTAGAACGTTGAAAATAAGGTGAACTTTAAGAATTTTTTAAGAACTAACAATAAAATTGATCCTTTTAAAACTTTAAGAATAATTTACTACATGTTTATACAATACAAAAAATATTTTTTATTAAATAAATAATAATATTTATATAGAGTTTTGCAATGATTATTGTTGTGCCGCGTGACCGAACTTGCGAATTGGCGTACACAATGGAGCCTCCATTTCTCGTCTAAAACAAAAAAAATCGATATGGTTTTACTCGTTATAAAATTCTGTCGTCGATGAACTAAAAAAAATTAAGAAAAATATATAAAATTATAAAAATTATGGGACTTTAGTGAAAAATAGCGATTTCGACCCAAAAATTTTGACTTATTTATGCAAAAATAAATTATTTAAACTAGTTTTTTCTTAAATGTTATTTAGTTCATTTAGAATGGTTGACAATTATGTAACTAAAAAATGTTGGAAGAAATCAATTGGTCGAATAGTTTTTTCTTTATCGTGTACGCCAATTTGGAAAAAGTGGTTTCGAGAAAATCGCGTTTAAAGTTTGCGGTACTAAAAAAGAATAATTATTGGTAACTTACAGTTAATCTGCTATACCAGGTCCATATACAAGTCTTCCACTTCATCATAAAATTTGTTTTGTTGTATTTGGTCAATTCTATGAGCTATACGAGCCTCTTTTGTGCTGCTTAGTCCGCGTCGCTCCTGCCTCGTAACTCGTTCTTCGTCGTATTTGTCGGCGAATATTTTACATTATTGACCAATGTTTATTTCTAGCAACATCATTGTCTGTAATATGGTGGAATATCTTTCATTAAAGATTCCTGCAGCAATAAAAGTGGCGATTTCAATAATTTTCGGATCAGAATTCAAATGTTTCGGAGCTAAACTCCAGATCGTTGAATTAAAACTCTCGTTAGAGTTTTGCGTACGTCTTGGAAATCTTGTTAAAAATTCTTCTTAATTCTTCTCTTTTGATAGTTCTTCATAAATAGGAAGATGTTTTTCAATATTTGATGTAATAATTGGAGATGGATAGTCGTAATTTTTTTTCTTCATCTCTGGCTTCAGCTTTGCACCACTCGCATTAACTCTCGGCTTCCATTAGATAATTTTCATGTCTTAGTTGTTCATTTGTAGAATAATAATAATATAATGTTGCCATTATAGCTTTTTTCATATTCATCACGAGTTCTTCTTTTCGAAAATTTCTTTATAAATCAATTAGCCATTTCAGCTACACTTACACATATAAACATATACACAGACTTCTTGTATATGAACACTGGCTCAAATATGCTTCGACAAACATTTAGCAATATAATACCATATTAAAATCCAAAAAATACAGCACAACTTTAATTCCTATCGCGCGCTCCTATACTTGCGCGCTCCTACATTGCTCTTCAAGCTATAACTATAAAAATATTTCGAATTTCGCTCTATAACTTTACGAGTATCTTTTTTGAGAGTACTATTATCGATTAAAGTAAAAAAAAAATTTCGAAATTTTTGATCCTATAAACCAGGTTCCCCCCTTAAGTTTGAAGTTGCTCGTGTAGTAAATAAGGAGTTTAAAATTATTTGTTAAATAAATAAATAAATATATATATATATATGTGTATATATATATATATATATATAATATATATATATATATATATATATGTATTTTAAATTGTTATATAAATTCAGTAAGAAGCTTCTTGCTTTGTATTCATTATTAGATTTTTAAATGTATTATTGATTATTAATGTAGTGTATATATATTTAGTTCAATTAATATCATATATGTTCATTTTATTGTTTAACAAAAGGATTGATTACGTATTAACCTATGATAATTGATTCAAGTTACCGATGAAGAGTTCGGTTTAGAATTAGTAGGTTAGATTTAGAAATAATTGAAGGATAATTCCCAATAGGATAAATAAAATTATTGCTAATGGGTCTGTTAGCTATTATAATTGAGTCATAAGTTAATTATTGGAATATGGAAGTAGGATGTGTCGAATATAAGACGTAGTTACGCGGTATCAAAGAGAATAATGTGTCGTATCTCGATTATGGATAGATTTTACTGGACAGTTATTTTTTTTGTTACCTACCAATATGTCAAACGAAAACCTCTAGAAAATCATCGAGAATTCCCTCAAGAAAATCTCCGTTTAACTTGCCAGGAAGCAAGTAAATGCTTACAGCAGTATTTATCATGTCACAACGTGGATTAACAGGACGCGCTCGCACTCAGCTCTACAATCTGGTTGGTTTCGCTCTGCATACGCAATTTCGCCTCGCTCTACAATAAAATAAAGACAGCCGTCACCAGGCCCTAGCCTCCTATTAGCGATGTTCGATGAGGCTAAAAATTAGTTTTATTCAGTGTATGCTGTTTCGCCCCAATCATTGTTAATCGAGTTGAAAATCGAGACACTGTTCACGAATTTTGAGAAAAATCTCACATTTCCGAATTTTCATTGATGGGTTGAAGGATTGTAGGTTTTTGAGAATAAGGAAGAAGGATAAACTATCACTATCATGCACTTATTATAGGTTAATAATTAGAGACGGATTCGAATTTAAAATTTAATTTAACCTAAAAGTCAAATATTGAAGTGACACCCGGCGCGGAATAAAAGAAAAGGTACTTACTAAACCGTCAAGCTGCTGCAGGAATCGATCTGCCTCGGCGATGAAGCTCTAGAGTAGTTTCAGGGCCCGGGATGCAGATACAGAAAATCAGAACCCGAAATGTAAAAGGAGAGATACGTATTAAATTTATTACTGTGTATAAGAATACGTGCTACAAAGAACTTGTTGCTAACTTGAGCGCGACCGGAATGTGCCGGGAGCTACTCTGTGCTCACTTATACAGGCAGCGTTCATTTGGCGGCCGTCGTGGTCGCTTCTGATTGGTTGGAGCGCCGTCACGTGGTAGAGCGTCGCTCCTCGAGAGTAACACTATCTGTTGGGAAACGGTGGAACTACCGGGAGCTCATTTCATGAGATGCAGAGAAGTTAACATCTAATTAATCTATAATAATTAAAGCGTCAGAATTATTTTGATGTACATTTATACATTTTCTGAAAGAGAATTTAATGCTTTATCGAATGAAATGTCGATAGAGGTTCTACGACTTTTCGTTCAAAAGTCGATTTTTAAGTTACAAATTATAATTAATTAATTAATTCTGATGCGTTAATTATTATAATTACACTTGTTTCTTATATTAACACATTTATATAGATATTATTACTTTAAATAAGTTTGTTATTTGTTTGTATAATCGAAAGAGTCGCTGTGGAAATTTTCCATTTATATTCCTACGTATTTTAATTAATTTATTAGGTGTACAAATAAGTTTCCGCGGTTTTTTATAAAAAATTAGGAATTTATTGTGAAGGAACGGTACATTACGTTTTATTCAAAATATTTTCCATCACTTGCCACCACTTTTCTCCATCTTTCTGCATTCGGATACACGTCGGAAAAACTCTTCATCTTTTGAAGCTATCCACAAATCTACCCAATTTTTGGTATCTTCATATGATGTAAAGCGCTGCTCAGACAGACCATGTGCCATCGACCGGAACAGGTGATAATCAGAAGGGGCTAAGTCTGGTGAATATGGCGGGTGGGGTAAAACTTCCCACTTGAGTGTTTCCAAGTAAGTTTTTACCGCCGCCGCAACATGTGGACGAGCATTATCGTGTAGGAGAATAATTTTGTCGTGTCTGGAGTAGTAATGGGCGCGTTTTTCCTTGAGTGCCCGACTCAATCTCATTAATTGTGTTCGGTAGAGAGCTCCAGTAATGGTTTCGCTCGGTTTGACGAATCTTCCTCCAATAATACTGCCAATTCCATGTCTTCGTACACTTTCGGCCTTCCACTGCGTTCTTTGTCCTCCACGTCAAACTCACCGTTCTTAAATTTTTGAAACCACTCCTGACAACTTCTCTCACTTAAAGCAGCCTCACCATATGCTTCTAGAAGCAATCGATGCGCCTCAGCTGCAGATTTTTTCAAATTAAAGAAGTAAATCAAAAGTTCCCGCAAATGACGCTTATTCGGCACAAAACTTGACATTTTCGCACGAAAAAAATTACGTGATGCTGATACGGAATCACTAATACTTCAAGGTTATGGTGTTGCCAGATGACGAAACTTGGGATATTACGTTTTACATCTGACAATTTCAACATGACCTTCTGGTGGTGCTATCTTTTGTCAAACCGCGGAAACTTATTTGTACACCTAATAATATTAAATTATATGCGATTCGAGTTATAATTTCTAATTATTAATTAGTATTTGCTTTATATTTGTTAAGATGTATAATAAAGAATGCACGTCGTATGAAATTTTCCAGAATATGACGTGTGCTCGTCATGTCGTAACCTGCACGGAATTTCCGTTGTGTGACACAATAGCGATAGAATAAAGTAGGTGACGAAATATTGCGTATTCTTGTAAAAACCTGTTTTAGAAATAAAATATGCGTTGTATCGCCTTTGAAAATTAATATATATTTAATTCTTAATATATATTTAATTCTGAGCATTATTTTTATGTTAAATAAGCGGATTGCTTGGAATTTAACGGATTTCCTTTGTTATATGCCGCATGACGTTGGAATTTTCCATCGTTGCAAGAGCGTTTAGGTTATAATCTATTGTTTAGCAACGAAGTATGTGGTTTACTTGAAAGAGGGGGATTTAATTAATTGGGAAATTTATTGCGAAATATGTGAATTTATGTCAAAAGTGGTGCCATCGAGCGGTAATCGTGCGAACTGAAGCTTGAACAGTGGCGCCATCCATTGGATTTTTTGTGAACTAAAGTCAAAAATTATATTTTTCGATTATTTAAGGTTCTCTAAGTATATCTTAAGTAAGTCTGAATAATTAGTTTTAAGGACTCTATGCCTTTCTAACAAAAGTTTTACTTATATAATAGTAAACTAAAGTTATGGAATATAATATTTAGAGTAAATTATATATGTTTAAAATAATTAATAAAATTTTAATTGTGGGACGTAACACGAGTAGCTTTAAAGTCATTTCATATAAATATGAAATATAGTTTGGATGTTGCATATATGAGAAAATGTTTTTTAAGCATATTTATAAAGATTTGATATATATTGTTATAGTCCGAAAGACTATAACTTATTTATTACTTTATTTTATTTTATTTTATGATAGAATATTTGCGAACCGTTTAAAACCGCCACCTCAGCGAACCACGCGCGAGTCCGAAAACGCGAAAATGCCAACGAAGTAATTCGACTTTGAACCTCCTTCGCATTTAAACTTGACCGCCACGAAAAGCATGACCATATTTTCATGACTATATATAGTCATGTCGCTAGGCGATTCCCTCCAAAACACTCCTAAAAATGAGGTATAAAATGAGGTTAAAAACTGTCCACCGCGAGTCCGCGGCGGACAGTCGTAAATAAAAAATCAATCAATAAGTATGAAATTGGGGCTAACCGCTATTCTGTGCATCAAACGCCAAAGAAATTGTTAACACTCAAAATCTAAGAACGAGGCAATTCAAGGAAAGACGATATCAAGGAGAGAAGGTTTCAAAGAAAAATCGATTAGAATAGTATAGAACAAGTGAATATATTTGTAAAAAGGGATTATATATATATAATAATAAAAAATTATAATCAAAACGGTCCCAAGGCCTTGGTTGGAGTCTCCCGGCTACCCCACAACCCGTGCCGCACCCGGTACAACATCTTAGCAGCGGTGGGATAGCGGAAATCGAGGACCATAAAAAATCCTGGATAAACGATTGGAACAAAAAAGAAAATATAAAATAAATGAAGTAGATGGAACAACTTCTATATTAAAGCAGATGGACTCAAGCACACCAGCATGCAACACGGACGACAGCGATAAGGGATCACGGTCAAGCAGCTGTATCTGAAAAGGAGCACCAATGCCCAAGGACCAACGTCGATCTACGACCTTCGCCAAAGCAACGCCGATGGACAACGCATCGTCGACGGACAGCGCGCCAACGCGGTATAACGACCCACCAACACCGTCAACAGTCGAACCGATAACCGACCCGATAAGCGACCATGCAAATCGTGCGCATCGGAGTGCGCGGAAGATCGGCGCGGGACTCGAGGGCCTCCCGGATCATTATTCCGAGAATCACTGTTCGGTGAACTGTGCAAGAAGTGACACGTGCCTACGAGAGACGACTCATCTGGACCCGAGCACCGCAGCGTATTGTAAGCCGACGCTCAGATAGCTTTAATTGTATTCCCGAATACAGCTGGTGTCGTATTTTACCGTATCGTAACTTAGATACCAGACTACCGTAGGAAATCTTCGTGCTTGCCTTGTTTTCCATTAGCGTACCGTTCCGTTGCTTATCGAGACGCCAGCTGGCCTTGGGGATCGCGGATTTGTCCCTCTCAGGGGGTTCGTCACCGGCAGTCAAAAATTACCGTATCGTTACTATCGTACCGTATCGTACCATACCGTATCGTATCGTGCCGTATATTTCATTCCGTATTATGTCGTATCGTTATGTAGAATGTCGAATTATGTATCTTGTATAAGAGCGAAATTTAGACACTTCCGTATCGCGTAGATAACGGCGGGATTTGCGCGAAATCGTTCTTTGCGAGCAAGAGATACCGTATACGCGAAATCTGCTCTGCAAGAATTGTATAAATCGCGAAGTCTCCGTTCGAATTTTATATCCGTTAAAGTTCGTTTCATATTTTTTCGTTTGAGAGTCAAGCTTGTTTTGTTGAGAGCGAAAGGTCGTGGTGTTACCGTTAAAGATTGCGAGACAATATCAGTGCTTGTGTGCTTAAGATTACCGTTAATAATAATCTTTGTTATATTCTCGAATTTATAGCCATAACATATCGCCGACTTTTATGAGAATTTCCGTTCGATTTATATCGAAATATCGTGTGAGGCTCATGCCTCTAAATGTATCATATATTACTCCTTTATTACATTCAGTTCGTTATCGACTATTTTCCTGTAATCTGTACCGTTAATTACCGCTAATTCTTGTAGAAAGTTTAATTCGATTTATATCGAGATCTTTAGTGAGGCTCGTGCCTCCGAATGTGTTCTGAAATCTAACGAGTATTATATTTCGAGTGTTACAGCTTACTTCGTTTATTATTACTAGATTTTATACATTGCGGGTCGTGAAGATTTATATCCGTTTTCGTTTCATCTTATCATTGTATTATTTTCGCGTATATTATACCGGTCGTTTCCGTTACACTTATATTTGACCCTCGGGTCATACATTATAAATCTTATATCGTTTCTTTCCTTTCAAATTTCTATTACCGTTACTCATTTATATATTTCATCTTTTCTTTCTTTGTTCTTTATCATTCATCTTGTCTATTTCTTTTCTTTTCTATTATTATTTCTGTTATCTTTTTCATTCTGTATTATAACTGTCTAATATATTCTAATTAATTATAAGTAAGATAAACTGAGTGTCGATTATTTCTCTCTCCCGAAAGTCATCTAGCGTTCTCTCTCTAATTCACAAAGAATCCTGCCCCTCTGCCATATACTGAGCTCTGGGTTACCGCAAATCTCTTTTGTTACCGTATCGTTATCGGTGCGAAAGATCGCGCCTGGCGCTCAATTTTATTCTCCTTTGGGGGGACTTGTAAGATTCCGTAGGTTACCGTAATTTCAAGATACCGCTTAAGAGATTATATACTGAATTTCCGTATCGGCCAAAACTTGCACGCTACCTCCTCGGGATCGGCGTTCTCGAGGTGGGCAACGGCGTGGCAATATATATATACATGCACAATGTATTTTTTCTCTGACATACTTTTATATATTGTTCCCCCGGTAGAGCCGCGGCTCTAATGAGTGCTCGGGCCTTGTGCCAGTCTGGTCGCCTTTTTCAGGGGCTACGCCTGCGACTAGGCTATTAGAACGACAGGTTCTCTTCAATGTAGACGGGACAAGCAGCTGGGGATATTAGAACAGGGAGCGATATTAGGATGGGTTTCGATCAGTGCCGCCAGAAATGAGTCCCTGCACGCTCGGCACGGACACGCACACAAAAAAGGGGGGCCGTGTACGTGTGGCGCTCGGCGCTCGGCTACCTTCGGCTCGGCGTTCGGCTACCTTCGGGCGGCTTCGGGTAGTAGAGGAGCGCCGACATATAATCTACTGTCTTCTCTCTCGCGCTGTAGCTATAGCTAACGCCTCGAGAATCCCATGTTAGCGGTTCGATCTATTTATGAGATCTGGCGTAAAAACTTGTAAAATTTACACGTAAAATTTAATAAATCCTTAATCCTGTAAAAATTTAAATAAATTAAATAAATATGGAATAATAAAAGATGAAAAGAGAATAAATTATAAAAATCCACTCTTGGCCAACGTGTACGTTTTTCTCTTAAGAAATAAATGTAATTAGTTTTATATATCACGGATTACATGTGTAAGCACTTGATAAAAATAATATATGTATTTTAAACACATGTTTTATACACAATAGACATTAAAAACAATAGGACTTTATGATATTATTGAGAAATATCTTATACTATATTTAAAAGGGGAATGTCTTATTTAAAATAATTTAAAAAATACAATTTTATAGTTAATTATATAAATACATATTTATAATAAGTATATTTATATTTTTTTATTCTTAACAGAACAATTTTAAAGTTAACTCTTTTGTTATTTTATTGTTTTATTGTTTTCTATTTTATTTTTTTTAATGAGAAATGAGTATGCCGATCTGTTATGTAATATATATCAGAAGGAAATTGACCGGATTTTGCAAATCATGTGTGTGTGTGTGTGTGTGTACACACACACACATACACAACTTGCATATATACATACATATACATGCCAGCATATGAATATTTAGATTTAATTTGTATTTGGTTTATGTAAATTGATTTAATGCATTTTTGTGCAAAATTTAATGATAATTAAGCATTAGTTTTCATACTTTTTCAAAATGAAAGTATAAACCGAATTTTCTTCTGAATATGATTTTTCAAAATACATAAACACGCGTACGACCACCACCTTCTCGCGGTTTCCGTTGAGCAACAACATGTACGTTGTTTATTTATAAATTGATAAAATATTGTACATGCTATTACAATATTATATTATTTATTAGAAAATATTTTATATGTTAATATTTTCTTTATATTCCTTTATATTTTATTAATCTTTATATTTCTTTATATTTTATATCTATCTCTTTACATTTATTTCTTAAGAGAAAAACGTACACGTTGGCCAAGAGTGGATTTTTATAATTTATTCTCTTTTCATCTTTTATTATTCCATATTTATTTAATTAATTTATTTAAATTTTTACAGAATTAAGAATTTATTAAATATTACGCGTAAATTTTACAAGTTTTCACGCGAGATCTCATAAATAGATCGAACCGCTAACATGGGATTCTCGAGGCGTTAGCTATAGCTACAGCGCGAGAGAGAAGGAGACAGTAGATTGTAGGGGTTCGCTAGTTTATTGTCTGGAACGCGCCTGATTGAATAGGTATATTGAGAAAGAACGCTCGCTTTTTTTCCTTTGGTTTGTAGCAAAAATATATTCTCTGACTACTAATAATATACATGTATCTTCCACGAGGAACTAGAACAGAAAGTCCGTCGGAAAAATCAGTCTTTGGTAAACTCGCCTCTAGAGAGGCTTCAGTCTTTGGTAATATTGCCTCTAGAGAGGCTTTTGCCTTGGCGGCTCGTGTTGTCCACATCCAGCGTCTGGATTGGTGGAGGGAGCGCATGCGCACCCACGGATCCCCTAGCGCCATTACTGAGACGCCAAAATGCTCCCTCCTATTTTTCCAGGACCGTGACCCGCTTGTCTCGCAGCTTAGGCGTTTGATCTAAACTCAACGCCAATATGGACGATGTCTCGCCTCGTGCTGCGTCGCCCTCTCCTTCTCCAGATGGCAAATATGCTGGTTTTAGCCTCTCTGTGGATATGTTGCACGACCTGCCATTGACTAGGAGTGTATACAGTCTGTCGTTGACTCGCACCAAGATCTCGTAAGGTCCTATATAAGGAGGTTGTAACGGTCGCCGCACGGTATCGTCCCTTAAGAAAGCGTAGCCTGCTGTAACTCTCTGTGAACAAATGAAGTTTTTTTACCATGATGGGCTGTTGGTTTTGCTCGAATTTTTCTCATCCGGTCTCGTAGATCCTGTAGGAATACTTCTGGCATGGGTGAATGATCGGCGTCCTCAAAGAATTCGCCCGGAACTCTAGACTGGTTCCGTACAAAAGCTCTGCCGTGGAACACTTAATATCTTCTTTATACGCGGTCCGTAATCCGAGTAGCACTGTTGGTAACGATTTGATCCAGTTGCTGTCCTGTTGGAGTTGACACATGAGTGCTGCTTTTAGAGTTCTGTGCCATCGCTCAACCATACCGTTAGATGACGGATGGTACGGTGATGTCCTCGTACGACTGCAACCCAGTAAGTTGATTAATCTTTTAAAAAATTCTGCCTCGAATTGCGTCCCTTGGTCGGTTGTTATTGTCTTCGGAGCGCCAAATCTTGCAACCCACGTCGAATAGAATGCCAACTGCCTGAGTCGTTATTTCCGTGAGGGGTGTTGCCTCTGGCCATCTTGTGTAACGATCTATCATAGTCAGTATCTGTGGCCTCCAGAAATAGGTAACGGTCCGATGATGTCTAAATGCACTTGCTGGAATCTCTCATCAGGAACAGCAATCTTCTTAGGTATTAATCTTGTGTGTCTGCTTATTTTAGCCCGCTGGCACGGTAGACAAGTCCTTGCCCAGTAGATTATATCTTTGTTCATGCTTGGCCAAATAAACTTTTGCCGTATTTGCTGGCGAGTTGCTCTTCCGCTGGGATGTGCTAATCCATGAACAGCATCGAAAATCTTCCTAGACTCTTTGGTATGTAGGGCTTGATAGCTTCTTCGGTGACTTCACAATACAATGGACGATGGTGATGAGCCAGTGAGAGTGAAAAGTCTAAGCTTGATGGATGTCTTTCCGGTAAGTATGTCTTGTAGTTCTTCATCCTTTTGTTGTTCTTCTGCTAACTCTTCTGTGCTGACGATGACTGGACAATCGATTGCTGCAATGCGTGATAGAGCATCTGCAACTATGTTTTTCTGACCGCTTACGTGAATAATTTCTGTAGAAAATTGACTGATGAAGTCTAATTGTCGGGCTTGCCTCGGTGTTGCTTTCTTCGATCTTTGCTGAAAAGCGAAGGTAAGTGGTTTATGGTCCGTCCTGACAATTAACTGTCTTCCTTTTACACAGTCTCTATTGTATTTTATTGCCTCATATATCGCCAGGAGTTCTCGGTCGTATGTGCTATAATTTCGTTGAGCACTGCTGAGTTTTTTTGAAAAGAATGATAATGTTTGCATCTCTCCGTTTACCTTTTGTTCTAGAACTGCTCCGACCGCAACATCTGATGCGTCTGTTGTAAGAATTAGAGGTACTGCTTCACAAGGATGAGCTAGTAAGGTAGCGTCCGCTAGGCTATTTAGGCATTTAGCAAAAGCTTCGTCAGCTTCAGTTGTCCATTGAATCGATCTTTTATCGTTCTTTTTGCTATCCTTCAGATATTCATTCAGCACCGCTTGGCTATGTGCAGCGTTCTTAATGCATCTTCTATAGTAGTTGACCATCCCTAGAAACCTGCGTAACTCAATAATTGTCTTTGGCTTAGGGAATTCTAGAATGGCTTTTACCTTATCCGGCAAGGGCTGTATGCCTTGTCCCGAGACAAGATATCCGAGGAACTCGATTTGCTCAACTCCAAAATTGCACTTTGATGTGTTGATGGTAACGCCTGCTGCAAGTAACCTCTGGAAGACTGTGCGAAGATGTTCCAAATGTTGTTCTGGGGTTTCTGATGCCACCAAAATGTCGTCGATGTAACAGTATACATAGTTTAGATCTTGAAAAATGGAGTTCATGAACATCTGGAAGATTTGCGCTGCGTTCTTCAAGCCAAACGGCATTGCCAAGAATTCAAATAATCCGAAAGGAGTTGTAATGGCTGTCTTAGGTATATCCTCATCTGCTACTGGAATATGATAATACGCTTTCTCCAGATCGATTGATGAGAAAATGCGTTTTCCGTGCAATCCATGCGTGAAATCGTGGATGTGCGGTAACGGATAACGATCTGGTTCCGTTACCGCATTCAGTCTCCTGTAATCTCCACAAGGTCTCCAAACGCCGGGTTTTTTCTTTGGCACCATGTGCAAGGGAGAGGCCCATTGACTGCTTGATGGCCTGCATATTCCGGTCTCGATTAGGTATGTAAATTCGGCTTTGCCACTCGTAATTTCTCTGGAGTTAGCCGTCGAAACTCTTGCGCTACCGGTGGTCCCTTCGTTTGAATATGATGCCAAACGCCATGCGGTCTTAAGCCGGGTGGCTGTGATGGCCTGGTTAGACCTGGAAACTCAGAAAGCAGTTTATAGTGGAGCGAATCAGGTTTCACAGTATGAATCGATATGTGGGACTTCGAGGTTAATTGTCCTTCCGACTCTATTCTTGTTTGATTATCGTGTAAACGCCGTCGTCGCAAATTTACTGACAAGTTGAATTTGTATAAAAAATCTGCTCCTATGATCGGTGTCGAAACATCGGCGACGCAAAATGTCCGCAAAATTTGAATGGTCTTCTTAACCCTAAATCCAGAACAAATAATCTCTCTCCATATGTTTTAATTGGCACATTATTCGCTGCGAATAACTGCATTGGCGAATTTTTTACTGCCTTATCTATATGCCTCCTGGATACGAGGGATATATCCGCGCCAGTGTCTATTAAAAATCTTAATCCGCTTCTCTTGTCAGTGATATGGAGCCTGCATTGTTGATGTTCGCCGTCAGCTACTGCTCCAACTGCTGACGGTCGTTGGAGTTTTCCCATTTCGCTAGAGGTTATTCCGACTTACATGACTGAAGATATTTCCATGCCTTTTCTTTGAAGCGTGTGGTAGTAGCAAATTCCAGAGTGGCTATTCGATGAAGATCTGTTCCTGCTTCTTGATCTCGTTCGATCACTGCGTGATTTAGATCTGCCTCGCGATCTGCCGATTGCTGCGACTGTTTTTGTCAGCTCCTCTATCTGCTTTTTTATTTCTTGAATAGGATCACATGGTGACTTACTTACTATAGCTACTGCCGTGCTGCTTGACCCTCTTTCTGCGGCTTTGTCTGCGCAAGCCGCTAGCTTGTCGAGGCTGACGTCGTCGAGCACCGATAAGAGTTCCTGTATTCTCGTGGGCAGTCTTTGCAACCACAATGTACGCAACATGCATCTGTTACGTTCGCTCCCGCTAAGGTCCGCATCTCTCTCAGCAATACGGAAGGCGTCTTGTCTTCTAGTTCCATTCCGTCTAATAATTTCCTCAGCTGTTTCTCGAGGGAGTCTGAAAACCTCTCAATTAATGTGAATTTAAGCTTTTCGTATTTACCTGAGCTTGGTGGCTGTTCTAAAATGTCGGCAACGGCGAGCATGGTTTGCTCGTCAAGATGGCGGACCACGGCATTGAATTTGATGTCATCCGAGCGCACGCGGTACGCCGTGAACTCGCTTTCTAGGGATGTGAACCACAATTCCGGCCGATTCCGCCAGAACGTCGTTAGCTTTACATTCCTGAACTCATTGGATTGGATCTCCCTGAGGGATGCTGCATACTCCGTTGGATGTTCTTCTCGGTTGGCGCTAACCGACATTTTACCGCTCTCTTGCATTCTCTGGATCGTCTTTCTCATCAGAACATGTTAGGCGCGATGGCGAATGATCAACCGGCATCGCGCACGTTGTTTTCTAACCGTCGTATTTTTTTAACGCCCGTCGGAGTCACCAGTTTTGTGTAGGGGTTCGCTAGTTTATTGTCTGGAACGCGCGTGATTGGATAGGTATATTGAGAAAGAACGCTCGCTTTTTTTCCTTTGGTTTGTAGCAAAAATATATTCTCTGACTACTAATAATATACATGTATCTTCCATGGGGAACTAGAACAGAAAGTCCGTCGGAAAAATCAGTCTTTGGTAAACTCGCCTCTAGAGAGGCTTCAGTCTTTGGTAATATTACCTCTAGAGAGGCTTTTGTCTTGGCGGCTCGTGTTGTCCACATCCAGCATCTGGATTGGTGGAGGGCGCGCATGCGCACCCACGGATCCCCTAGCGCCATTACTGAGACGCCAAAAGATTATACATCGGCGCTCCTCTACTACCCGAAGCCGCCCGAAGATAGCCGAGCGCCGAGCGCCACACGTACACGGCCCCCCTTCTTTGTGTGCGTGTCCGTGCCGAGCGTGCAGGGGCTCATTTCTGGCAGCACTGGTTCCGATAGCGCACGAGCCCGATAGCGCACGAATGTTGCTAATTGGTCAGTTAGAACACTAGGACCTTCTGATTGGTCAACTGTGCTGGTTACCTTAAGCATCGGGCGATATGTGTGGTTGTGTGCTGTCGGGCTTGTGGGCTAACGGGACCCTCCCGCGATATTATCGATAGTTAAAGAATTACTGGCAGTCGTAATACTGATAAGGGGAATCGGAGGAAGCTGTTTTATCGACCGTCAGGATTCTCTAGATAACAGTGGGGGAATTTACCGACGCGCCTACTGACTTGGCGATTATGGGAAGTCCCGTGTTACGTCCCGGTTACAAAAATAATAGAGAACTACAATATCGAGATGGTTAACTTAATTATTTTATTTCAATAGCCTCTCATATTTTTCAGTCACCCTGCATTCACCGGGTTTACTGGGGATGAGGGAAATTATGATCTATTATGAAATTTAGATTAAATTTTAAATAAGAATAAACAGGATAAAAAGACGAAATAAAATGATATAATATATCCAAATGATAAAATTAAATAAGAGAGTGCAATTAATCATGAAGTAATGTCAGAAGAATGAATAAAATTAAAATAATCAAGTAATAATAATAATGGACTCAAATAATAGAATAATCAACGATTATAAATTGAGGTGATTATTGTAAACCAAAAATAATAATTATGAACCATAGTAGGAATGAATCAAACATAATAAACATATCAAGTAAAATAATAATGATAAAACTATATTAAATAATTCAATAAAAATTAAATTGATGGCATCAATTTCGATTATAATATAGTAGAGAAAAGGATTAAAATAATTTCAACTCCCCAAATTTCAATTACTCCTTACTTACTGAGAAAATAGTTAATATTCTTCCTTCCTTCTAAATCTGTCGAAAGTATCGTTCGAAATTCAAAGGTCCAGCAGTGAATTTTCCAATGAATGGCAGAGATTTCAAATTCGGCAGTAGAGAGTGGTTCTCAATAACATCTCTCGTAAAACTTTCCAATTCACTCTAGTATATTGTATAAAATATAAGTGTATAAGTAATTACAATCAAGTCAGCGAATAATGCAGAACAATCAGCGAAAAATCAAAGTTTGTCCTAACTATAGGACGGAGAAAAAACTTCTGGCCCTCCGTGACAATGCCCGGTGGATGCTGGTCCTCCTTCATGCGAGTCGGTGGGGAATTAGATAATACAAATTTCGTCATCTTTTTTGTCCGTTGAAATATCGATCGGCCAGAGCTTGGTATGCAGATATTATGTTTAACTGATTAGCGAGAATAAGTCGCCGTGTGAAATATACGAATGAACCTTATTAATGATATTACAATTTTATTACAGATTTAATTCCTTCTTTCAACGTCAGCTATGCACAATTTTGAATTCTATTTCTATTACCTAATTCCGATATTGTTTAAGCGGGATAGTTAATTAACCGAAATTTTACAATTGATGTCATATCGAGACATTCCATGATAGATAAGACGTTCGCTGAATCTTAAAGGCGTTTTAAAAATCGCTCCTTTAAACAATGCATTATTCATGGACAAATTTATAATTCTTGTAACGGTCGTATTTTCGGACATTGTCGTTCGCTATGGATAGATCGCCGGTGTCAGGGTCTGGACAGAAAATACGCGTGAGGTGTGTGTGATAAAGAAAGAGTTTATTGTTTGCTTACAATTACAGAGTGTGCGCGCGCGTGTGGGTGTGTGTGTGTGTGTGTGTGTGTGTGTGTGTGTGTGTGTGTGTGCGTGTGTATGCGTCTGGATGCACGTTCGTGGCGCGGGCGGATATTGTATGCGGTTCGATATGTATCGAACAGCGGCCCTTTAACCGCACGTGTTTACGACGCGCGAACCTAGGTCAGTTCCGCGCGCGTGTTCTTGCGGCGCTTTTTCGGGAGGAATCCCGGGGTTCGTAGAACCCACGGATTCTCGGAATCGACGGTCGTTTTTTCGCAGAGATTGTCTATTTCTCGGCGCTCTGGTTTAAATCCGCGAGCGGTTTAATAATCGGATTTAAAATCCGCGGTCGGTCTGATAGTCGGTACGCGCTGATAACGGATGCCGTGTTATACAGGAATGCAGGCGTTTAGATGCCGGCGGCAATCGAGGCCGCGAAGACGTATGCGCTTTATATATTATAATCAGCGGCGGAGGTCCGCGATATCTGAATGCGCGATTCGCTCGGTAGACGTGCGTTTATGCGCGTGAGGATTACGTCGCGAAGGATGGGATTCGCGGTGCAGCTAGATCGAGAACTCTCGATTCGGGGCGGCTCTGAACTCCACCTTCCGGGATGGCCTAGCTGCAGGATTAGGTGGATGCACGCGTACTTTGGAATCGAGATCGCTCGGCTAAGACGGAGATCACTCCACCTTTCGTCCGTAGTACTTTGTGCTTGATCGGAATTTCTCTCTGAAGCTCACTGCTTAGAGTGGATCGGAGGAATGTCTCTTACCTGCCGCCGAGAGCCCTTTTTATACCGCGCTAATCACCCGCGCCGGCGTATTCGGTAATTACTCCCACCTGGCGCCGGTAAAACAATCGGTTCGGAACGGGTGCGCCAGGGGAAGTTCGGGGTGCCGGCCACGGGTTCTCAAACGTCGGCTCCCGACGGCGGTGTTCGGGATGCCGCATGTGGTTCTCAACCGGCGGCTCCCGGCCGACGGTGTTCTGTCGGCATTCCTACCCGGTCTTTTCTACGGATTAAAAAATGTGGGCGCACAGCCCCCTGCCCTTGCCCGACCGATGGTCGTCGGGCGGCAGCTTCCGGCTGGTGTTCTGCCGGGAACGATGCAGTTTTGGGGGTGCATCGTTACATCACCCCCCTTCATAATTAATGCCCGAATTGGGGGCATTCTTTTCGGTCGGTCGGTTGAGCATAATGGATATCTCGCGGGTTTTCGGCGGATGTTATTGCTGCGGCATGTTATTGTAGTCGGCGGCAGTAACGGACTCTGCCGTCCCTCGTGAACCGGATGATCCAACGTCCGGTGGCGGTTCGTGGCTTGTATCTTCGAGATACGTAAACCGCGAAATGTGGGACTTCCACGACGACTCCGGGTTCCACCTCAACGGGGATGGGCGGTGGTGTCTGTGGTCCCATCGGTCGCAACAAAATCGGTCGCTCGGTTGTAGCCGCTTCCGGCCTTATCGGTCGGGCTGGCTTCTCATAAGGGCGCGGGGCCCTGGCTCTTGGTGGTGGCGGCGGCGTCAGGAAAGCTTCCTGCTTGCGCCGGTTGATGTGGTCGGACCGTTGAATGACGGTCCCGACCTTTGGTGGCCGCGCTGGTGTTGGCGGGGCGGTGTTCTGCGGTTCCGGCTCCATTCCCTGGACCGGGTCGGCAGTGCCTGCCTCGTACTCCCGAAGCAGGGCTTCGATGTCGGCTAATATTTCTCGGTTTGGTTGCTCCATCTCGCTTGGCTGTTCGCTCGATAGTGAAGCTTGTATTTTTGCCACCTCAGGCTCGAGGTCGAAATTATCCTCGGGGGGGAGAAAATCGTTGTTGTTATTGTTGACATGAGCGGCCTTCAGGTCTTGAACGTGTACGTGCTTTATCCATTTCCCCCGCTTGCTTTTTAGATCCATTATAACGGGTGATACGATTCGTCGGATCTCATATGGCCCGCTGTATTTAGGCGCCAATTTGACGTTGTACGCTTCGCTTTTCTTTGACAGAGGGTGGTCGCACTTCCACACCCATTCTCCGACGCGCGGTTTCCAGGGCCGGCGCCGGAGATCGTAATAGCGTTTCTGGCGATGGAATGCCTGTGCGAGCTGTATTTTCACGAGCCCGTATGCCTCCGTGAGCTTTCTTCGAAGGTCATCAGGAGCGTCGTGCTTCGTGGTCCGCTGGTCGTCATCCTCTGGCCCTCGTAATTCGCGTCCATAATTTAAAAAGGCAGGAGTATATCCGGTAGCGTCGTGAAGGGCCGTGTTGAAGGCGAATTGGAACGCGGGAATGTGCTCGTCCCAGGTCCGGTGGTCCTTCTCTACGTATTGGGTGACCATGGTTTTGATGGTCCGGTTGGTTCTCTCCACCGGGTTGCAATGTGGAGAATAAGCTGGGGCGGTTACGTGTCGGATATTCCAGGCCCGTAGGCGGTTCTCCAATTCGTTGGACCTTAACTGGGTGCCGTTGTCCGACAGCACGGAGTCTGGTCGACCATGGCGCAGAATGACGCGCTCGGTCAATGCCTTGGTCACTGCGCTTGCTGTAGCTCGGCGTAATGGTACCAGCTCTACCCATTTCGTAAAGCGGTCTTGGAGCACAAACAACCATGTATGTCCTTGGTGCGAGCGTGGCAAAGGTCCGACCAAATCGAGGGTTACTTGCTCCCAGGGGCGGCTGACAAACGTCGAATGGAGCGTTCCGGCGGGTCGCTGCTGTGCAGCTTTGTGCGTCTGACAATTCCTGCAGGTGCACACATAGTTAGCGATGTCGCGGAACATCCCCGGCCAGTAATAGTTTTCCGCGACGCGGGCGATGGTTTTTGCGATGCCCATGTGTCCAGCGGTGGGGGCATCGTGGTATCGTCGTAAGATGTTTCTCCTAGCTTCTTTCGGAATGCAGAGCTTCCACTGCTCCTCCGCTGCGATATCCTTAAAATTTAAGCTATGATAGAGGAGGCGGTACAATTTCCCGTCCTTTATGCAGTAGTCGGGGTGTCCAGCGGGGTCTTGTTGTACCCCTTCGTATTTTCGGCGGTACCAAGCGCATCCCTGGCGTTTTGCGGCGCTGACGGCCGGGTGGCGCGAAAGAGCGTCCGCGACGCGATTAAGTACTCCGCAACGATACTTCACGTCGAAGTCGTATTGCTGGAGCTCGAATACCCAGCGTCCGAGGCGTCCGGATGGAGACTCTAGATTTTGCAGCCACCGCAACGCTTGGTGGTCTGTCACGACGGTGAACGCGTAGCCTTCTAAGTAGCTCTTCATTCGCCGGACGCCCCACACGATGGCCAGGCATTCGAGCTCCGTGGCGCTATAGTTGCGCTCGGCTGCATTTAACGTACGACTCGCATAGGCGATCACGCGTTCGCCTTCCTCAAAGTTTTGCGTCAACACCGCGCCAAGTCCGGTCGTGCTAGCGTCGGTCTGGAGAAAGAAACGGCGCGTAAAGTCTGGGCAGGCTAGAACCGGCGCGGTACTGAGGGCGCGCTTCAGTTGAGCGAACGCAGCAGCCTCACTTTCACCCCATTCCCACCGGGCATTCTTCTTCGTTAGTCGCGTGAGTGGAGCTGCGACCGTGGAAAAATTTGGGATGAAACGTCGGTACCACGAAGCCATCCCCACGAATTGACGTATCTGTTTTACAGTTCGCGGTTCAGGCCAGTTGGCTACGGCTTGGATTTTTCCCGGGTCGGTTCGGATTCCCTCACGGTCGACGACGTGTCCTAAGTACGTCAAATGGTCAACGCAGAAACGGCACTTTTCCGGGTTCAGGCGGAGGCGCGCGTTACGAAGGCGGCGGAAAGTCTCCTTAAGCAGCTCGAGGTGTTTGTCGAAAGTCCGGTTAATTACGATGATATCATCTAGATAGACAAAAACATGCGGTTCTAATTCGGGCCCAAGAACCATGTCCAGCAATCGCTGAAACGTAGCAGGAGCGGAGTGAAGTCCGAACGGCATGGCTTTAAACTGATAGAGCCCCTTCCCCGGTACTGTAAACGCGGTTATTGGACGACTGTCCGGAGCCAATGGTACCTGCCAGTATCCATTTTTTAAGTCTAAGGTCGACAAGTAACGGGCTCCTCTCAACTTATCTAAAGTTGCGGTGATCTGCGGCAGCGGGTACGCGTCCTTGTGCGTTACATCGTTGACCCGACGGAAGTCGATGCAAAAACGGTGCCGACCGTTTTTTTTTTAACGATCACGATGGGTGAGGGCTATGCGAGGGCTCAATGACTCTCTGGGTAAGCATTTCATTTACCTCGGCTTCGATAATTGCCTGCATTGCAGGGTTTCGCGGGCGATACCTTTGCTTAATGGGCGTATCGTTTTTTAGGCGGATGTGGTGTTGTGCTTGGTTGGTAGGTCCCTTCACGGCTTCGAATTTCGCGAGTTCGTCTTGCAGGAACTCCTGGAGGCGTTCGTCCTCCTCGGTAGTACGCCCGGCCAGGCCTCCGATGACGCAACAATGCTGGTGCCAACGGAGCACACGTAAAGGCGGAGCAGGCGTGCTTATCCGCAGTTTTGCCTGCAGGTCGACTCCCATCAATATTTCGCTTGAGAGGCCCGGTAGTACCCTAAAGGTGTGGGTGGCGGTTCGGTGGGCTACCTTAACCGGCAATGTCATCCGTCCTCCGATATCGTTTTGATCGTTCGCCAATTGTATCTGACCTGCCCCTACGATCAAAGTGAAACCGGCCCATCTTAATATTTCGGCAGTTCCCACTTATTAGGGACACCTCGGACCCGCCATCCACCAAGGCGTCGAAGGTGTGCTCCCCGATTCTGATTTCGGTGTGCGGTCGCGGTCTAAATATTATGCGGGGCTGGGGGTTGTGGAGGCGACCTCTCCTCCAGCCCCGTCGGCTTTTCCCGTCGGCGGATGGCACTGCGCGGTGAGTACTCCGTCTCGCCCGCATTGCGAGCAAAACTTTTTCGCGGGGCGCCTGCACTGCCGGCGCGTATGTCCACGCTGTTTGCAGCGCCAGCAGCATTCGTTCTTATTGTAGACGGCTGCCACGGTGGGTTTTGTTTCGGTCTTTTCCCTTTTCAGGGCTTCCTGCCGTTCGCTAACCAGGTCCTCGTGTTCGCGAGCGCGTGCTTGTAATTCGGAGATATCGCCGATATCGCGTCTTCGGATGTAAAATTTATACTCCGGATGCATATGGTCATATAGGTACTCGAGCTGCATAAGGGGCGAGAATCTGCCAGCCCGGCGCATGAGTGTCATCATCACCGTGGAGTATTGTGCGAACGTTTCGTTGGCCCGTTGATGTCGAGTTTCGATCTCGCGGCGGAGGGAGGCATCGTATCTATGGGGCAAGAACTGCAGCCGGAAAGCTGCCTCAAACCCCTGCCAAGAAACCCAGCTAGCCCGATGATTCCGGTACCATAGGAGGGCGTCCCCCCTCAGTAACTCCGATAATCCCCGCAGAATTTGGTCCTCAAGGAGGTGATAATTTTCGCGAAGCTCGGCAAGCCGTTCTAGGAACGCGGCGGGGTCGCGTCCATCGAAATGATAGCCACTCTTGCGGATTTGATTAATTACACGGTGATCTGGCATCGCCGGTGTCGCGACGTCCGTGGGTGCATCGCGTATTGCAGGGGAGGCTCCCGTGACGATTCCGTGCGGATACGCGCAAGAAGGTCCGGCTTGTTCGCGCGGGTCGGTAGCGAACTCATCCGCGTGGGCGTCTGTGTATTCCCGCATGCGTCGACGAATATCTTCCGTACCGGTACTCTCTAACCCGTAACCTTCCGCTAGCACGGCCAATTGCTCCTTCGGGAGCGCGTACAACCACGATCTCATGGTGCAACGGTCACACTTCACACTTGACGACAAACGGTCCCTGTTCGGGCGCCAATGTAACAGTCGTATTTTCGGATGTTGTCGTTCGCTATGGATAGATCGCCGGTGTCAGGGTCTGGACAGAAAATACGCGTGAGGTGTGTGATAAAGAAAGAGTTTATTGTTTGCTTACAATTACAGAGTGTGCGCGCGCGCGCGCGCGTGTGTGTGTGTGTGTGTGTGTGCGTGTGTATGCGTCTGGATGCACGTTCGTGGCGCGGGCGGATATTGTATGCGGTTCGATATGTATCGAACAGCGGCCCTTTAACCGCACGTGGGTCGTGTTTACGACGCGCGAACCTAGGTCAGTTCCGCGCGCGTGTTCTTGCGGCGCTTTTTCGGGAGGAATCCCGGGGTTCGTAGAACCCACGGATTCTCGGAATCGACGGTCGTTTTTCCGCAGAGATTGTCTATTTCTCGGCGCTCTGGTTTAAATCCGCGAGCGGTTTAATAATCGGATTTAAAATCCGCGGTCGGTCTGATAGTCGGTACGCGCTGATAACGGATGCCGTGTTATACAGGAATGCAAGCGTTTAGATGCCGGCGGCAATCGAGGCCGCGAAGACGTATGCGCTTTATATATTATAATCAGCGGCGGAGGTCCGCGATATCTGAATGCGCGATTCGTTCGGTAGACGTGCGTTTATGCGCGTGAGGATTACGTCGCGAAGGATGGGATTCGCGGTGCAGCTAGATCGAGAACTCTCGATTCGGGGCGGCTCTGAACTCCACCTTCCGGGATGGCCTAGCTGCAGGATTAGGTGGATGCACGCGTACTTTGGAATCGAGATCGCTCGGCTAAGACGGAGATCACTCCACCTTTCGTCCGTGGTACTTTGTGCTTGATCGGAATTTCTCTCTGAAGCTCACTGCTTAGAGTGGATCGGAGGAATGTCTCTTACCTGCCGCCGAGAGCCCTTTTTATACCGCGCTAATCACCCGCGCCGGCGTATTCGGTAATTACTCCCACCTGGCGCCGGTAAAACAATCGGTTCGGAACGGGTGCGCCAGGGGGAGTTCGGGGTGCCGGCCACGGGTTCTCAAACGTCGGCTCCCGACGGCGGTGTTCGGGATGCCGCATGTGGTTCTCAACCGGCGGCTCCCGGCCGACGGTGTTCTGTCGGCATTCCTACCCGGTCTTTTCTACGGATTAAAAAATGTGGGCGCACAGCCCCCTGCCCTTGCCCGACCGATGGTCGTCGGGCGGCAGCTTCCGGCTGGTGTTCTGCCGGGAACGATGCAGTTTTGGGGGTGCATCGTTACATTCTTATAAATTTAATGCTATAATCCTAATAAATTTGATTAAAATAGTTATTAAAAGTAATTAATTAAAATATAAGTATAATATAATATAAAATAATTAATATATAAGATTAATTAAACTATAATTAAAAATAAACGTGATTATAATGCTAATGCTAATAAAAAAAATAATATTTCCTTCAATCTTGCTCTTTTGTAATTAGATGGAATTGCACAAATTCCAATAAGGTAAAGAAGGAATTTGCTTGTATGGTAAAAGAAGAAAATTATTGGTCGGGATGTCACACCCGAACAGTAAAACTGGCGGGGATCGTGCCACCTACGAAAACTTTAATGGGATCGGGTAGTGAGTAGTAGTTGATATCCTGTTGTCTAGCAAACCTAATGTATGCGGCGATGCACTGATCACAATCAAACAGGAAGAAGTTTGCAAGATTGCGTAAGCCAGCGGTGCAATAAACCCTGGTATATTATAGGTATTGCTGTCTATGGCCAAGTGGACATTAAAATGTGCGTACGATTCTTTATTGATGTTATTTGAGTTGACGAAACAATAGGCGCAGTAGGATATCAAGTGGATCCTATGGGCGAATCCGGAGATATAGGTGCAGCGTATGTTCGCGAGTCGGTGGTGTATCTCGTCAGGTGATTGCTCTGAATTCATGTGGATGCAGTTTATTTGAATTGGAGTGAAGGAACGGAATGAGACGAACAAGTTCGCAGTGATTTGATTATTTATTTAGCTATTCTTGGTTCAATCGTTTATAAAGAAATAATCGGACGCGTACAGAAATAATATTTTCTTATTCGTAAATTCGCTTTGGGAATTAGTACAGGCCATAAAAGAGAAACTCCAAAAGGGTCGGGGTAATAAAACCCAGGTAAAGGATTACACGAAGGATCTTTGCCCCTTCTGCGAGTAATAAAAGTGAAACTCGCGCGATCCCTTTGTTCCGAAATTACGTTCTAACAGAACTTGAGGTTTCACTGGATTTACCGAGTAAATGGCTAATCTAATATCGGATCGATTGATCCGCGGAACCCTAATGCTCGGGAGCTGGCGCCGTATTCCGTGTGCAAAATTTCAGAGCGGATTTGGAGGTAGCGCGTTCTTCGGGGATCCCCGGGTACGTAATCCAGAGGCGGCAGTGGCGGATTGCTTTCCACGGTTGCCAAGTTACGTGACCACCGAAAATATTCAATTGATTTTATGCAAATATCCTTCCTTAATGGTTTAATTTTCCTTAATTGGAATCGCGAATCAAAGAATGCCTCGTATTCCGTGTGAAGGTAGATGCGTTCTGTCCCCAGGAATTCACTGTCAGCTTCGGTCACAGGGGCGTATTTGAATTTATAATACAGGCTGCGCTCGTAAAATTGGTATTCGCCTCTCCTTGCTTTAGGCATCTACAGAAAAAGTTAAGTTAGCAAAAGGCTGGGTTCGACCATGGGAGATGGAGTAGTCGAAAGCAACGTGCAGATTGTTAGCACCGGAGTTTCGACTTCCTGGGGTAGGAGTGCCGAATGTGCAGATTATTAGCACCAAACGGCGAGGTTGAGAGGCGGTAATAATCGTGCCGCGTGGTAGGTATCGTATTATCACTGTTGCAGGATGATCGAAAGTAGGGAGAATATACCGATTCTAACTCAATTTTCCCATTGGTGCGAGAGAGAGCTCTGTAAGAGGGAGAGAGATAGAGTGGTATCTGAGGGGCGAGGAGACGGTTGCGCGGGTGAGCAGGGGGGGTAGGTAGGGCGAGGGGAGCCGCTCGCCGTCGGGTGGGTAAACGGAGGGTCGTGACGTCACGCGGCGGGGATGGCGAGGGGAGGGAGCGGGCAGGGGAGGGGCTTCGGGCGAGAGCGAGAGGTACGGAGGCGCCGCGAGCGAGGGAGAGAGGGAGAGACAGCGCGCCCGGAGCTTCCTTAGACGCGGCGCGCTGGAAGAGCGCGTCTGGAGCGTTCTTAGACGCGGCGCTAGAGGAGAGCGCGTCTGGAGCGTCCTTAGACGCGGCGCGCTAGAGGAGAGCGATAAGCGATCGTCCGAGAGGACGCGCGCGATAGGCGACCGCGGCGCTTCCGGCGGTTCGCGACGTTGTTTCGACGCGCGAGACGGATATAGATATAGTCGATTTTAATAAAAGTGTTTATAATAAAAATATATATGGTTCGACATAATTATATGTATGTTCGCGGGCGAAGGAAATATTCGTCGTAGATCGAGGAGAGAGGAATGTGATGTAAATCGAGGACAGATAATGAATGAATGAGCGAGTTAGGCGTAAAAAATTTTTTATTCGATCGCAAAGTTACATGCGTTCGTACATATGCGTAAAATTTTTTATATGATTTTTTATATGATTTTTTATTAGATTACAAAGTTACACGCCTTCGTACATATGCGGGGAATAATACGACGATCGCAGTCGTCGCGCGCAGTTTTACAAATTGTGATAGAGTCCGAAGAGCAGAGCGTGCAATTCGCAGTCGATCAGGTCGTTGGCGTTGAAATGCTCGTGCCGGCGTATCGCGTCCGGGATATCGCTGGGGTTGTCGGTCTCCGTAGCGATATCGAGGCGCGCGATAATTTCGACGGCTTCGAGCACACCGGTCAGCGACGCGACGATGCGATTGACGCATAGTTCGAGAGTGAACAGCGCTCTTACGGTGAAGTGAGACAGATATGCGATTCTTAAGCGTCTCGAATCGCAGCGTCTTCAGATTGTTTATCTTTCCGAATCGAAGCGTCATGTTTCCGACGATCATGGACATCGGAGGGCGCTCCTCGTCCGAGTCGCTGTCGAAATACGGCAGTATGTCGCCGCGCAGAGCGAGCAGATTCCTCCACATTTCGGGCGTCAGACATATCTCCTTTCCGTGGCAGTCTCCTAGGACGATGTCGACTTGAGATTCGCGCCTCACGGTTACGGAGATGTCGATGTATTTGTACGCCGTTTTGGTCAGAGGGTATCGCCTTCCCAGTATGCGAATGGGATGTTTCGCGAAATTAATCTCGCGTTTGAAGAGCCAATTTCTGGTCCATCTGTCGACATGAGAAAAAAGTCGACGCGTTATCGCGACGGAAACCAGGAGCACTCGGCGAGATAACTCGCGAATCGCCGTATACTCACTCGTTCTCGGTGTACAGCCGAGCCTTCTTGATCGCGGGCGGGGTGTCCGAATGCTCGCGGGAGGCAGTCCTCGTCCTTGGCGTAGTCGTCTCGACGGTTAGATGGGTGCGACGGAGCGACGAAGGGACTCGTCGTCGGCGGTGTCGACGGAGTCGCGGGCGTCGCGGACGGATCCCCGAACACTCTGCGATACTCTTGTCCGAGTTCCGCGAACATTATCGGTCTCGCGAAGAGAGATTCGATGTTCGTGGGAAACAGGGTGGTGCCGTTAAAGTCGGTCGCGAAGAGAGAGATAGATTCGTCGAAGACACGTTCGTTCGGGCTCTGACGCGCGTTAATCTCGAGTGTATCGAGGGAAATGTCGCGCGGCGATCGAGACCAGTCTTATATACGCGATTTCAATCGCCACGTCGATGTCATTTTCTCGAGGCATTTTATGCGCGCGAATTAATGCAGCGGAAGTGATTTAAAAAATGGTTTGTTAAATGAAATCTTAATGTAATCTTAACGTTAGGTTTTCAGGATTTCCTGATCTCAGTCGTCATCGTCGTCGTCGTTGCGCGGTCTCTCGAACGACGCGTATTCCAGGCGATACAGCTTGGAGACGAGTTCGCTCAATCGATGGAGAACGCCATCGGCGGGACATTCTATTCCCAGTACGCGAAGATCGAAGGCGCCGGCCGAAATTATCGCATCGGCGAATTCCTGTACGCGTAATATTCGCGTTTTTTCAAGAAATAGAGATTACCGTCGGCGTGGCGAAAGGCCGCCGTTATCGCGGACGGTATCCCGGAAAACGTATCCCACAGAGCGCCGTGCTTAGTAGCGATCATGGTGCAGTCGTTTATCTCGGCTATTTTATCGTCGTTGTATATGACGTAGCTGCGTCCAGCGTGCGTGTTTATCGCAGCGTTTATCCTAGCCTTGCGCGGAAATTCGATGTATTCAACGGATCTCGGCCATCCCGCTTTAAGTTCAAAATTCGAATCGGCGAGGTAAACGGAGTCGCCGACGAATATCGCGATGTCCCCCGACGGTCTCTGATACATGGCCGATACGCGAGTGAGATTGCGGGGGAAACTGGAAGTAATCGACGAACGAGAACGGCGCTCCGTAGCGTCTTTCCCTCATGTCGATGGGCCATACGTTGCCTTTGCGCGCGACGTATGGCATAAGCGATGATTCATGATTAACGCTCCCGTCTTGCGCTTCAAGGGGCATAGATCCCACTGGTAGTGGCGGGAGCGAGCGTCGTCGCGATCGTCCTCGCGCTCGCTGTCGTCGTCGAGGTCGTCGTCGTCGTCGTCTCTCTCGATCCGTAGAGATTTCGCACGCTTATGACGTCCTCTACGCTCCGTCTGAGCGGATATCGCCTTTCCTCCGAAGGCGTGTACGCGTACATGACCGAATCTTCCCTCAGACTGTGAGTCAGACCCAGAGTGTGGCCGATCTCGTGCGTCAGTGTCTAAAGGAGATACAGCTTATCCGACGGGGATCTGGTCAGCGTGATGTGCCACGGCTCCGTCTCGTCTACGTGTACCTCCGTCACGTGATCGGCCGCTCCCGTCGCAAAAGAACGCGTGAGCGACGGCCGATCCCGGTCCCGTGAACGGCGACGGACACGAGTCCCCGTTGTCGCTGTTCTCGTACGCGTGAGCGGATTTGATACGATATCAGTATATCGGGTCGTTGCGTGTCGCGCGAGAACGTCAGGGAGGATTGCTCCGACCACAGAGCGAACGCGCTCTGAGTCGTGCGCAGAGTGTCTCTGCTGGCTAGTCTGAAGTTCCACGTGAGATGCGTCTTCGGCCACTTTCGCGTCAGCGGGCTGTAAGCGTGAATGTCCGCGACGCCGCATCGCAGCCTGCGCATGACGCGAATCGTTTCCACGGTCAAAACACCGTTTCCAGGTAGACCGTAGTATTCCTGAAATAATGACAACACTTCGCTCAGTGAAGTCGCGTTGTCGGAGGACGACGACTGCTGATGATTCCTCCTCGTTCTCCAGAAAACCGTAGGTTCTCAGATAGCGAGTCGCTTCCGCGACGTCATGGTCGGTCGGCGTCGCCGCTACGGCGGCGAGCAGGGATATCGCCAGCGTGAGGATGACCGACGCGCGTCATGGTTCTCTTTCGAAGAGAGCGACGCACGGGGGTCGGGACGGTCGCGGACTATCGCGCGAGAGAGTCTTTCGGCGATATCTCGCCCCGAGAGCGAGAGGGCGTCGGTGGTGAGAGGAGAAGGAAGAGAGGAGGAGGGAATGCGTTCGGACGCGCGAGAAAGGAGAGATCGAGGGGAACGGTCGTTTGATCGTTTTTTTAAAAAAATGATCGTTTATTTTTAAAATTTTCAATTTTCATCGTAGCGAAGATATAGAACACGCGCGTCGAATGACGCATAAAGTTATATAGTATATTATAATGTATAGTATATTATAATATATAGTATATAGTAGAGCATATTATAATGTATAGTATATTATAATGTATAGTATATTATAATGTATAGTATATTATAATGTATAGTATATTAATTATAGTATATTATATGTATAGTATATTATTTGGATACGCGTTAATCGAAAAGAGATAAGTACCTCGATTAAAGCTCATCGTCGCTCGAGTTTAAAATCGGCAGGTCGATCGAGCTGAGATCGCCCCCACCCGTACCACAAATTCCGCGGGAGAATCGCTGGCTTCGTAGACACGCTCGACCTTATACATATGTTCCGGTACGAGCGGTTCCAGTCTTCGTAATTGAAATATGTCCGCGAAGATGTGGGGCGCGCGCTTCTCCCATTTTCTGTGCAACGATTCCGTCGCATCACAGCAGATCCAGGTATCGGCGTCGCGCCCGCCTCGTTCTCCGCATATGTCGCATACGACGTATATTTATGAAGCCTTTTAACTCCATCTCCTCCTCGAACTGAAAAATAAAAACGTCGTTAGAATGAAAAGGAGAACAAAATTCGAATAAAGACGAGAGGGTAATACTTACATTCCATCCCGATATCAAGTTAAGAATCGCGTCCATTAAGTTTCGTATGCTCATGATTTTCCACTCGCTCATCACGATACGGCCGTGTATCCTTCTAGTAATCTTTGCAGATTCGAAATACAGCTCATTGTTCTCGTTAAAAATAACGTTGGAAAGCACTTGGAACACTTACTATTAACGCGAAACTCATTCTGAGGAAAAGCAATCTCTCGACGTTAATTTATACCTACGATATTACTATCGGCAGTGGTCGCAATTCCGCTGAACGTCAGCGCAATAATCTAATGCGGTATAGAATAATAACGTAACGCGGAAATGTAACGGGAAATATAATATAACGAGACGCGATAATTTCTCGATTACTTCTTAGGAAGTGCAAGAAATTGCGTGTAACCGCGTACGCGTGATACGAGTCGATGCTTACTTTGTAAACATTAATATTATTTTTAAGTATTAATATTATTTTTCTAAGAATTAGTATTTTATAATATTTGTCGAAGTATTAATAATATTCTTACGGATAGGCGATAAATCGACGTACGCGCGAGGAAAAAGTTAGCTTCGATAAGAAGTAGGCGCGAAACTAATCTACAATGCGGTAAAGACGCGATAAAAAACAGTCGTTAATAAGTTGATAAGACTATGCGTAAAAACTAATCTTATTAATATGCGTACATGCGCGATGCGTCTCTATTCACATATCGCGCAATTGATAGCGCGACTCTCCAACCACCAGTTGTGCAGTTTGCACACGTTTTCCCAAGGCGCAATTCTTCGCATGGTAGGAGCACCGATAGACGCGCGTCGCGGATAACATTCGCAGGGGGTCCGATATCCTCGTAATCGGCGTCGATGGTCTCGATCGTCAGGTCGCGCTGCTCCGCGACCTCTCCCGCGATGTCGATCAGCCACTTCTTCTTCTCGTGACCCTTGACGTAGATCGTCATCGCGGTGTTCGACTCCAGGTCCCTCGACGCGCGATATATCGCGTCGCGAACGATCTGTCTCGCGCGCCTGTATTCCACATGTCCGTCGGTCCAGTGAAACTCGTGATGATTTAGAGTCAGCCAACAAGCCTGCGACTTCTCGCTCTTCGTCAGCAGATTCCAGGACATCGGCGCGCGAAACACGTGATGCGTCAGATCTCTACCGTTCGCGAGTATCGCCACCTCCTTCGTCACGAATCGCTCGTTGACGACGAAGCCCTGCAGATCGACGAAGATCGGCGGGGGGACGACATCGCCCGTAACCGTCGTCGCCGTCGTCGCCGTCGCCATCGTCGCGATTAATCGTCGAGATGAAGACTGGCGCTTGTTCGCGTCTCCCGGACGCGGACTTTCTCGGCGTTTTCGTGGTTTTCCAATTCCCTCTCTCCTTCCGTTCGTCTTACAGGATCTTACGCACGACGTTCGTCAGCGGATTGTACTCCACCACGCGATCGTGAATGATGAGACAGTACGCCGTGGTGTTAGAGGGAACGTTCTCTTTACAGTCGAATTCCAGACGAACGTCCACAGTGGCGCTCTTGACCGCTTCGTTTTGACGGGAACAATCTATCACCACGAGCGGACCGCAGTGTAAAAATTTATTCATAGTCAGGAGCGTCTCGTCGCTGGCGGATCCGTAATACGTTCGTCGAAATCTCGCGTAGGCGTCATACAGTACGGCGATCTTGTTCTTATCGAAGTTCAAATTCATATCGTCGTACGGATAGAAGTTGGAATTGAGATACAACTTACGTTGGTCAGATTGCACGCGTCGAATCTGGAAGCGTCCTGCGAGAGGACGTTCTTCCTTCTCCCGGTTTGTAACGCGAAGATGACGTAACGCGGTTTCTCGAGCTGCGTGGCCGCTTTCACGGACCACGAGTGTTTGGTCATGCTCTGCAGGAGCGGAAACTCGTAGAGATCCCACGAGCGAAAGGGCGCGCTCAGGTATCGGCCGCTGTCCAACGTGCGCAACAGCGATAATTTATTGACGTCATTCAACACCGTGCGGCACGCGCCATTGTATCTTCGTGAGCTCGACTCTCGGCTCGTATTCCTCGTGCGAGAACACGCAATTGTTGTCGTTTCGCGCTCTTATCAGAATCAGCTCGTGACGCGCGTTGATGACGACGCGCTTGTAATCCTCGCAGAAACCCAACAGCGTATTGAGAGGAACGCAGAAGTTGAAGTCGCCCGTCGTCGAGACGCTGCTCGCTCCGCTCGTGAGATCCCATTCGGCGTTCTTCAAGATGATACCTCGATCGTTCGTCAACGATACGTAGTTCTTAATCGTGCTAGTTATTCCAACGTTGCGATTACGATCTATCTCCACGCCATCGAGCTCGTAACGTATCTCCTCGAACATAAAGGCGACGCAATTGTTCGAGAGCCATGCCGATGCCGCGGATGGTCCCTCAGCGGCGGAGCCCGGCTTACCTGACCCGCCGCTCGATGCGGACGGCGGATTATTCTTCGTATGCAGTCTACCTTCGACGTAGAGGAAATCCGCACGGCAGCGTGTATAGGTCCTGTTGTATGGGTATTCGTATCTCGTCGCTATATCCGAAAGTGGTGTTGGCGTACGGATTGTACGTGTGACTCTCGATCTTCACGATACGATCGTCGAAGACGGGTTCCCCGCCGATGCTCAGAATGTCTCGCATTTCGTCGAACTATCGCGCGACTCTCGGTACGACGAAACCCATGGATCGCAGAAAAGCCGCGTTGGAGGCGGACAACCCTCCGACGCTTCTCTCCCTGTCGCGATGCGATGCGGCGTCGTGACGTTAGATTCGCCCATGACGAGCATCGCGCGACTCGCTCTATTCCCCTCCTCCTATCTCGCCGCGTTCGCTCTATCGTCTGCGTCGCACGTGCAATCGAATCGAAATTTCCTCGCCGCGAAAATCGATCAATCGACCGTCCTGATCGACGACGCGCAGTGATATGTCGGTCACGAGTCGTGCGATGACCGGCAGATAAATGATCTGCCTCGGGATCTCCGACACTTTATATCCCGGCGGAACGTTCGGCGCGAATTCGTGTATCGCGTGCGCGGATTTCCCGTTCACGTACGCGCCCGTAGTCAGGTTGCACTCCACGCGAATCGTGTTAACCGCGATAATGCTCACCGGCTCGTCAGACGCGTACCATTTGTTCGGTCGTAATACGCGAGAGGGGGAAACCCAGTAGCGATCCGATATTGTTCGGTTTGCCGAAATTAATGCGGTACGCGCATTTAATTTCGCTCCTCATAGTATTATCGTTACCGCGCAGCGTGAGAACGCCCTCGCCGTTGGCGCTTCCGTTCTCCTCGTCCTCGATGTCGTACAGATACTCGCCGTCATCGCTGGCGCCATCACCGTCGTCTCGTTCCCCAGTCCTCGCGCTCGGCGGCCGTCGCTGCCGTCGCCGTTTTCGCAAAATCGCGGCTCTCAGGTACGCGCTTATGTCACGCAGCTCGTAGGATCCGATCGGGATCGTGATCGTCTCGTCATTGTCGTCGAAGTAAAATTTATTGTTCGAGGAATTCACGTTCGGAATCGTGTTGTAGGTCTCGAAATTAGTCAGACCGAGTTCGTAATCGTCGTCGCTCAGATCGAGAGGCGGAAAGTAGCTCGCCGTGAGAACGTTGCTTCTTCCAGTCAGCGTGAGAATCAGCGACATGATGACATGCGCGCGATCGCTGTTAGAGACTGAAGGGCTTCCTCTTTCCTCCTCCCCAATCGATTGGTCGAAGGAAGCGCAGACACAATTGACCGCAGACGCTCTGATCGTACGTTTGCTGAGAGTCGTGATTGTACGCGATGTGCGTGTTCCGTCCGAGATAGCGCTCGAGTTCCCGCGGTGGCCGAAGATTGCCGTCGAAGTAGACGGCGTCTTTTCCCCTTTTAGCGTACGCCACCCAATGCGTACCCGGCCCCGAAGCGTCGTCCAAGTTCACGATGCCGCTCTCGTCGCGACGAACACGCGCGGGTAACGCGTCGCGCATGAACACACCTCTAAAGTGACGCACGCGAGCGCGCGCGGCCGCGTCGCTCAACTGTTCGTTCGTCGTGACGCCGATCGGAGCTATGACGTCGTCTAACGCGCGCGGAGGCGCGACTTTTTTTCCTCTTAACCGTTCGCACGCTACGTTCTAGCGATGCTTCCCGCCGCGCTTGTAAGGCGCGAGATACAAATCGCGACCCTCCATCGCTCTATTGTGCCGCTGCAGCTCCTCCAATTGTCGACGCGCAGCCTTGCCGTCGTTCACCATCTTCGCCACGCCGGCCGCTCCGCCAATCAGCGATCCTAGGGCTCCGAGCGCCGGCAACAGCGACAGGAAACCGCCTCGTTTCGCCACGGGGAGAGCTCGTTTTCTCGTCGTCCTTCTCGTCGTCCTCTTCTTGTCACCGCCGCCGCTCTTTCTCGCGCTTCTTCGCGCTCCAGTCATGCCCATTCCTAGTTTCGTCTTCGCTTTCATAGCCGCCCATACGGCCGACGCTGCCACTCTCTCGCCGAAAGTCGAATCCCCGGCCCGGATGCGCTCGAACGCTCTCGCTCCTAGCGCTCGATCCGCGACGTGCCGATCGGCCAGATCGCCGCTCCGCGAATAGGCGATATCGTGCTCGCGGCAAGTCGCGTCCAGCGGATTGACGCCTCGATCGCCTCGCGCGAGCCGCTTCGCGAGACGAGTACCGGGACCGCAAAACTGATATCCCGGTATGTGCAGTTCGAACGGAAGGGCGTTTATAGTTCTATTGAGCAAACCTCCACCGCCGACGACGGCCGTCGCGGCGTCTTCCGCGTATCTCATACGCCTCGATCGCCGACTCGCTCATCGTTACGCCATTTCGTTCGCTATGCACACGCCGCAGTCTTTGATGCACGGCGGCGGACCGTTGATGTGATCTCGTTGCCCCGGCTGATTGTGATGCTTGTGACAGAAGCGATAACGCTGCACGTCTGGATCGTCTTTCAGATGTATGGGCAATTTCTCCCACAATCGATGGACGTAATCACCGTACTTCTCCAACAGAAGCTTCTTCGGAATGTATTCCAACTGATCGGCGCTGAGTCCGAGAATATTGGAATCGTTCATCAATAGGATAAACATGACGAAGCGCGAAGGCGTCAAACGCGCGTAACTTTATCGCGTCGCCGTCGATCGGACACACCTAACGGCGCGATCATCTCTCCCCTCTATATACGCTCGCGAGCGCGAATCCTCGCTCATTGTTCGCGCGCGCGATTCTGCGCAGCAGGTTCGCTCGCGGCAACGAGGAGGAATCGCGAGAGAGAAAAGCGATGCGTTTCATGCGTCAGCCGATTGCGATAAGAGTGTCCAACGTCGACGGTAAGACGCGCTCGATGAGCGAGGAACCGCGAAAACACGGTCGTCTGCTACCGACCGCGATTCGCTGCGTAATCTGCGGTCCCTCTAATTGCGGTAAAACGAACGTGCTGATAAGCCTTTTGGAGAGCCTTCACGGCGTACGATTCGAGAACGTACTGGGAAATCGCTGCATCAGCCTAAATATCGATACTTGGAAAAGTTGCTAAGACCGATGCGAGATATCGGTTACTTCACGTATTCGAACAATACCGACGTCATCCCGCCTAGCGAGGCGCTACCGAACTCGATATTCGTGTTCGATGACGTAGCCTGCGATAAACAGGACGTCGTGAGGGGAGTACTTCGCCATGGGGCGCCACGCGAAGGTCGATTGTTTCTATCTGTGCCAATCGTACGCCAAGATACCCAAACATCTGATACGCGACAACGCGAATCTGTTGATACTATTTAAGCAGGACGGTACTAATCTGAAACACGTGTACAACGATCACGTGAACACGGATATGCCGTACGACGATTTTCACTCCCTGTGTCGCGCTTGTTGGAGATACCGATATGGTTTCCTAGTGATCGACAAAGATAGCGCGCTGCGCGACGGTAGATACAGGCGAGGATTCAACGATTACGCCGTGCCGTAGGGCGTCGCGATCGTCGTCGCCGTCGTCGTCATCGCCGGGGATGAATCAGTCCCGCGACGGAGGCGATCGTAGGGAGGAGAAAGATAAGAGAAGGCGAGAGGCCGACGAACGACGCGCGATGACGGACGTCGATAGACGCGAGAAAACCGCGATAGAGATAGCGAGAACGCGCGCGTCAATTCGCAGGAAGCACAGAACGTTGAAGACCGGAAGGATGGAGAGCGATACCGCCCTGGAGACGCGTTTCAAACCGATCGTCGAACCGTTGCGGCGCATCGCCGAGCGCGTCGGAGACGACCCCGCTCGAGGCGCGAGCGCGAGAGAGGAGGAGCCGGCGAAGCGCGAGATCGGCGGCTACGGCGACGACGGCGACGACTTCGGCGACGGGGCGATCGCGAGGAGCGTCAAGAGAACGACGACGCCGGAGGAAGAGGATGAGGAGGAGACCGAGGGGAGCGCGCTGCCGCCGCTATCCGCGAAAGGATACAAAGCTAAGCGATCTCGGCGTCTGGACGCGACGTCGGATTCGCTCGCGGCGACTTCCACGCCCGTGGGAACGTCTCCCGCGCAGCGGCGCGAGTTCGCGAGCAGAGATCTCTTCGCGGAGCCGCCCGTCGAGGAGACGTTCGAGACGAGCGACGACGTCTTCGGATCGCCCGCGACACTCGAAACGTCGGTGAGACGGTCTCTGCGGAGTCCCCGAGGGCGAAATATCCTGCTCGATCAATTGGGGCCATTGGCGCGAAATTACGTGGGCGCTCTTCTCAGCGGCGGTGCGCCGAGCGATTTCGATCACGTTTACGGAGTCTACTTCGCCGACGCTGGCACTATGCTCGGAAACAAGCGATTCGACGTGGGCGCCGACGACGCGATATTCGTGGACGGGGTCAGATACGCCGGCACTCCCGGTCTGTACGAATTGATCTTCAAGAGAATCCCCGACGATCTCAAGTACACGGAGAGAGATAAAGCCGCGTACAGGAGCATACTTCTGCAGACTAACGCTCACAGGCGCGAGCACAATATTCGCATGCCAGTATTGGGAAACAAGGGATACAAGTACAAGCACGTCATAGCCCCGATCTTACAGACGGACAGTCCGAGAAAAAGGATCGGTGGGGGTCGCGCACCACCGGCTACGCGCGTGCCGCGGGCTATGCGCGTGACCCGCGGCACCGTGGACTATGTTCATTGGGACGATCCTAACGAATTGGTGGATCGCCTTCAATTGCTGGACGCTTCTCGTCAAGCCGGCAACAACGCTCACGACAACGAGATCCTGTCGATAATCGAGGAGCTTCGCGAGGCGGGCGAGATACTGTGAGCGATTGCGAAGGATCGCTGAGGTGGCGCGCGTATCTCCGCGAGTCTCCGCCATCCCCGCCGCGTGACGTCACGACCCTCCGTTTACCCACCCGACGGCGAGCGGCTCCCCTCGCCCTACCTACCCCCCCTGCTCACCCGCGCAGCCGTCTCCTCGCCCCTCAGATACCTCTCTATCTCTCTCCCTCTTACAGAGCTCTCTCTCGCACCAATGGGAAAATTGAGTTAGAATCGGTATATTCTCCCTACTATCGAAACCAGGTTTATTATGAAATTACAGAATGCCGATTGAAGGAGATGCGTACGGGGTTAGGCGTACTCAGTTTCAACACTTCGTATTATATTCCAAAATATATTTATATGTGTTTAGTCTACTTACAATGTTAGTTTTACAGATATGGACCGTTCGAAAGCTATCGGCGCGGACGCTAGTAGTGTGAGATGGTAATTGCAATCGAAATTGAATTAGTAATGAAAACACTATAGGCAATGGTAACGCAGTCGTAAATAGTAACGTAGTCGGAGATGGTAATGCAGTCGGAAATAGTAACGCAATCAGAAATAGTAACGCAATTGAGAAATAGAATTTGTACCGCGGGTCAAGGAGCATTTCTGGAAGAGAAGTGCCTCGATTGACGTCCGAGATGGAAGTGTCTATTTTTGGGACTACACTGAAGTCCCTTGTTTCGGGAATTAGGAGTAGAGGTGGTGGGGGAGTTCTGGAGGAGGGGGAGTGGTAGATTGGCCATCTATCGGGGTGTTCGAGAGTTGGGTCGGTAAGGAGGTAGTGATTTTTGTCGGCTATCGATAAGGTGGTAACTCGTTGTATCTAGAGTTGGTGTACTTAGGGCGAAAAAACTGTGCGATTATGCATAACACCTCTCCGCTTAAAGTAAAATGTTGGACTTTGTTCAGGCATTTTCCTAAGGTGTAGGTATGGGGCGATTTTCGTTACAGATAGTTTTCATGTCTTCTTCTAGCTTTCGCAGTTCTTTATAACTTTCTTTTGCTTGGTTCCCATTATAGAATTATGGATCTGTTTTTCGAGGCGTTCTCTTCGGTCGTTAGAAGGGTGGCAGGGGGTCGGTGAATTTCATCGCGGGTTCCGTTGTTGTTCCTTCTTGTTCCTTGGTGGAGGAGGAGGTTGGCGAATTCCATAGGACTCCGAGTAAGTGTAGACTCCAGCCGTAGATGGAGTGTAGTGCGTATTCGTGTATCAATCGTGTGTCGATTATCAATTTTACGAATTTCATTATCATAAAAATGGCTAGTACTCCTGTGCTGGCTGAACTGAATGTGACAAAGGTTTTCCAGAGTCGCGCACCTGCGCTTTCAGCTATTTGGTTTAGGGATTCCTCGTCTAGCAGGTTCGTTAGAGAGACTTCCTGCTGGTTTTCCTGTTCCATGGCTCCTCGTGCTATTGTGTTCAGCATCGAAGGTTTTTCCATTGGGAACATGATGTAATCCCTTAGTCGGTCTATGTCTTCGTCGGAATAGATGCCACTTGTAGCGAGTGAAGTGGGGCTCATATAAAAATTCGGCTTGGAGATGAGCGCCTCGGCTCTGAATCGCCCGTCTCGCGAGTCAAACATCCACGCGATTACGCATGTTCTCCATGGTCTTACCGAAGACGGTGTTGTTCATCAATTTGTACAGATTCTTCTCGAAATTGTTACTTGCGTTAGTGCGTAAACGCGTATTAAGTTCCACGTATCCGCGTATGGTGACTGCGACAAGAGCAGCGCGCGATGAATCCTCGTCAGACGCAAACCGTGACCGAACGCACTGCTGCAGATTACGAGTGCGTGACATATCGACGCTTATCGCACAACGTGGCTAGGAGTTTGCTCTGTCGCTTCTCCGGCAGCTTATCGCGCGTGAAGCAAAACGATAGATTGGTGTGGGTGTCGTGCGAGTCAGATAGTCGAGATCGATCTCGAGAATGTAACCGACGGCCGAGTCCTCGGACGGTCCTCCGTCACGGACCTTACATCGAGACTCTCGGGTCGTCGACCCACTCGAATCACTCGTATCACTCGTATGATAACGGCTGACACATCGCCCAATCGTACAGATTGTTAATATCCAGATATATCAGATAGATCGACGGTCGCGACGGATCGTGCGCGCTCATATACTTGTTGTTTGCGCGGCCTGTTCGAGCACTGATCACTGATGCCAGTTTTGTCCCATTGCACGGTCACTCACACAAAGAGAGAATCGTGTACGTGTTCGAGCTAACGCCTCGAGAGGGAAGGGAACAGTAGATAGTATGTCGGCACTCTTCTACTGCCCGAAGGTTGTCGAGCGCCGAGCGCCACACGTACACGGCTCTCTCTTTGTGTGAGTGACCGTGCAATGGGCAATGTGTCACCGTGGTGTGATGGAGAGGCTCCTCTTCTCTTTGGAGAAGGGATCTAAGAGCATTGCACTTCCTCATCTTCCGTCTTTGGCGGGAGATGAGAAGGAGGGTTCCGCTCCCTCCGGGCGCCTTGACTTGATGCGGAAGGATAACCCTGACTACAAAACTCCGAGGAATCGATAGGGGTGGAAGAATACCCTGTCCTCAATTAGTCCCATGTTCCTTTCCCCAGATATCCTCTCTAAGTTCATCTTATCCATTCTCATCTTCCTCCTTATTCCTCCCCATGTCCCTAGGTCCCTAATTCCTGGTGTTTGAATGTGTGTGTGTGTGTGTGTGTGTGTGTGTTGTGTGTGTGTGTGTGTGTGTGCATGTATGAATGGCGCATCTGGCGCATGTGTTCCTACCCTTTACTCCCTATCCTTATTCCTCCCCATTGTCCCACGATTCCTTCTCTTCTTCTTCGCAAGGGTGGCTCCCTTCTTTACAATAGTCATGTATACGTATATGTGTGTGTGTGTGTGTGTGTGTGTGTGTGTGTGTGTGTGTGTGTGTGTGTGTGTGTGTGTGTGTGTGTGTGTGGGAACACGGCCGGCCTCCATGGATATTCCCGGTAGACTAGCCAAGAGGGAAATAGTAATCCCGCCGACCGCGGGGGAGAGGTGAAGTTAGTACCTGACCTCTGCCCTAGAGGATGTGGATGCATAAATCCCGGTTTCATCTGGGCAAAAACCACCCGAAGGGATTTTTGCCCATGTTAAATGTGAGAGAACCGTTCCCTCTCCTCTGTGCAGTGCCGGGATTGAAGTAGGGTAACTGGGCGTGTGTGTGAGAATTACTTGGCCAGTATTTCTTCATATCCGAAGCCGTGTAGGGTAAATCCCGGCACCATCTAGCTTGAGGTCTGGATTATCCGTGGTTCGGATCCACGGGGCCCATTCGACAGGGGTGACGTTAAACCTTTAACATTATTTGTGAACCTGGCCCTCTCCAGGAATCTTTTTTGTAGAGTCACCGTGAATGACTAGGGTTGGCCACCCGAAAGCTGCTTCTCAGTTGTCGTTCACTTTTATTAGGTTACTTGTATAGGCGGGGAAGTAACCCTACCGAGGTAGGCTCCCATAATGGGCGAACTGTCTTAAGTATTGAATACTGCCACATAATGGAGCCTTTTCAAATCACAGTTACTACGAAGAAGGAGGAAAGACAACCCAGTGTTGTGTCGACGGTCATTATGGCCGAAGAACACGAATTCTGCACTGAAGCAATCGTGCAGAATACTCCTGCAACTACATCTGCAGATACTGATGTGTCTGAGGTTGCTACTGTTGTGGGGGAGCGACTTATTGTTCCCTCCTCGATAAAGCCAACCCCTAACCTTGAATGGGATCGAGTAAGCCATTTACTCGACATGAGATGCCCAGAGTCTGGAATGTTTAGTAGATCCTTCAGCTTTCCCTGAAGAACCTTTTCATGTTAACATGGATCTCGATGATAATCTGGACAATCTCGATGATGAAACTGTGATTCCTGAAACAGAAAGGAAAATTATATTAATAGATTCTTCTAATGCCGCAAGTGGGAAAAGACGTCGACAAAGAGAGACCTCAATATTTGATGAAGATTCGCAGCCTGGTATCTCCAGTCGCCTACGTCCCAGGAAGACGCGCGTTATAGAGAAATCCGCAACTGATGAAGACGTGAAATTTCCTTCAATCCAGATGGATGTTCAATCTTCAGTTCTGGAAACTACCACAGGTTAAGCTGATGATATCCAGACTGCCGAGAAAGATTCTGCTGGACAAAAAAACTTCTTAAGAAGAGATAGCCCCTAAAATACACGACTTAATAGATACTATTAATATAGGGGAACACTCCACGATTGCTTTGTCACCATGGATTGGATCGATGATATCGATATAATTCGAGTAAAAAGTAACATGCAAGGTGTTCTTAGTAAGTTCATTAAACAGAGTTTTGAGCTCATCAGAGAAATCTTTCGACTCATGACCGGTCTCTTTGGCCGAATAATCCGAATCAACTATAAATCAGAAATGTTAGATTGATAGCGGAAAATTCAACGTTACAAAAAGAGAACGAATAGCTAAAAATGGTTAATGCTAATTTGAAAAAAGCCCTTAAGGAAACAATAAAATCTTATGATATTCAACAAATTAAGAAGACTACTCAGGATGCTGAATCTCCAATAATTGATCTAGAAAGAGAGAAACCTGTTTCTATACTAACTGAAATTGCAGATGAGTTAGCTTGAATTAAACATAAAATTCACTTACTCGAGATGAGTTCTGTAAAGCCGGTGACATTGAAAGCCATGACGAATGAAGTTCCTCTTCCACAACGACCTCTTCCACAACGATCTCTTCCAGTTCTGAAGAAACCTGTAATCAAAAGTATTGTGGATATTAGTCAATTTAAAAGTTATCATTAAGACGCTTACCTGTGATCCTGGTTCGCCCATCATTGTTCCTCCTGGTGATGTCCATGGTCCGGGAACCCTCAATGATGGTCCTCTGGCTGGTCCTCGCAGTTATGCCTCGGCCTTTGGATCCCCGAAGATGCCCGTGATCCCTGGTAGAGATGTCCTGGTACCTGTAACAGAAAGGAAAAAAGTCAGTGAAAAGAAGAAAAAAACAATTAAGGAGACAGCGAGCAGAATCGTTGACACTGCTAGTCGAGACGAGAATTCAGAGGGATGGAAAATAGTTGATAAAACCAGGAAAAAGAAGAAGAAACTACGTTCTCGTAATAAGAAAACGGAAAAGGAATCGGAAGGTAAACGGGACGCGGAACAAGGACAAAAGAAGAGAAAAGGAAAGAAGTATTTACCTTACCTGCGAAAGAAGATCCTGTTTCATCGATAACTGGAGCACCTGGAAAAAGTCCAATTAAAATGCTTCAGAAAAAGATCCCTAAATCATCGACAGTGATGATCAAAGGAAAATCCAATTATCTTTCCTATGCCGATGTACTTATCCGGTTAAAAGCTAACATTCCTTTTGAAGAGATTGATATTAATAATATCAAAATTAAAAAGACTAGCACGGGAGCACTGCTGATCGAGATTTCTGATTCTAATACTAAAGGTCTCGCTGAGAAACTTTGCTCTTGTGCCTCTGCTATTTTGGGTGAATCTGCAACAGTGACAAGACCAGAAGTTGAAGGTGATATACATGTTGTTGGATTCGATGAATCTGTTAATGCGTCAGACATTGCCTCTGGCATTGCAGCGCTGGGTAGATGTGACAGTATAGAAGTTACTATCACTCCAATAATCCCAATGCGTAACGGATTGTTCATGACATGGATAAGATGTCCTGTGACGGCAGCGGTTAAGGCCTCCAAGGTTGGCAAGGTCACCCTTGGTTAGACTGTAGCTAGACTGGAGCTACAAAAACCGGATGTCCCCCGATGCTTCCAGTGTTGGCAGACCGGACATCACAAGTTTGCTTGTACATCTGAAGTTTGCTTGTACATGACAAGTCTCAGACTTGTTTCAGATGTGGAGACGGGGGCCATAAAGCTGCCCAATGTACAAACGAAGCCCGTTGTGTTATATGCGAGGGACTGAGTCTCTCTGCCCGACATCGTACGGGCTTCCACAGATGCAATGCTAACACTGCTAGGTCGCATGTATAACCTGACAAGTCGAATCGGAGGTCGACGAACTTACCTGATAACAATGAAGATTGTGCAATGCAACTTGAACAGGAGCAGACCTGCATTGAACCTCCTCATGCAATATATTATGGAAGAGGATATTGCACTGTGTATTGTCTCTGAACTACCCATCGTCCATAATCCTACCAATCAGTTGATCTTCAGTGATAACGATCTTGCTTGTATTTACTATCGACCAGAAATTTATGGTGTTTTGCTAATACCTGGCGCATGCTATGATGGTATCTGTACAACTAGACTTGGTTCATATCACTTCATTGCATGCTAGTAGGGAGAATATACCGATTCTAACTCAATTTTCCCATTGGTGCGAGAGAGAGCTCTGTAAGAGGGAGAGAGATAGAGAAGTATTTGAGGGGCGAGGAGACGGCTGCGCGGGTGAGCAGGGGGGATAGGTAGGGCGAGGGGAGCCGCTCGCTGTCGAGTGGGTAAACGGAGGGTCGTGACGTCACGCGGCGGGGATGGCGAGGGGAGGGAGCGGGCAGGGGAGGGGCTTCGGGCGAGAGCGAGAGGTACGGAGGCGCCGCGAGCGAGAGAGGGAGAGAGAGCGCGTCTGGAGCGTCCTTAGACGCGAGCAGTCGTGCCTGAGATCCAAGTTACACGAGGTGTACACCGTGCGCGAGTCGAAGGTCGCGCTCAGTCCGTATGACGATAAGCGCTACGTCGTGCCCGATTCGACCGATACTCTGCCGTGGGGGCCACTACAAGATACCTTTGTGAGGAGGGACGCGGATATTTCGCGAGCGCGGGGGCGTATTTTTTATAAATATATGCAATGTATTTTCTCATCTTTAATGTTACAGAAATAATATATGCGATGTATTTTCTAATCTTTGATGTTACAGAAAATAATATATGCGATGTATTTTCTAATCTTTAATATTACGAAAAAAATATATGTAATGCATCTTCTTATCTTTAATATTACAGAAAATATATATATTCGTTACAATATGTTAGCTTTGTCGATCCACGAATTATGCGACTTGTCCATTCCCAGCCACTTCACGAAAACCTCGTCGCCCCTTCGTCGCAGCACTCTCTCCACGAGATACATGTCGGGATCGGAGACTCGCTGCAACTCGTGCTCGTAGAATCCGTCGGCTATCGGCTCGCCGCGCGAATCCCTCAGCAGATACGTCGCGGGATTCGACCTTCGCACCTCGTCTACGCGGAAGATCTCCGCGGTCCAATTCGGCGTGTACCCCTTCTCGAACAGCGTCTTGTATTTGCTCACGCGCACGGGATCGTTCGGCCGAAACTTTCCCGGAGCGGCAATCTTCGGGCGACTGTACACCGTCGACAGGAGCCTCGACGCTCGAGCGGGCGTCACGTCGACCGGGCGCATCCCGATGGTCCGATGCTTGCGAGCGTTGTACTCGGATATCAGGCGCGGTAGCGCGTCGAGCCACTTGTACGTTCCGTTCAGCGTGAAGTACTTCCACATAGAGTTCTTGAGCGTGCGATTGAAGCGCTCGACGATCGACGCTTTCAGCACCGAGTACGTGGAGTAGTGATTGATTCCGTGTCTATCGACGAATCCGCGCACCTCGGCGTTGTAGAACTCCTTTCCTTTGTCGGTTTGCAGGTTTTTAGGACGGCGCCCGGAGGCGCGCGTCACGCTCGACAGGGCTCGAGCGACCTCGTCGCCGCTCTTTCTCTTGAGCGGTATCGCCCACGCGTATTTGCTCAAAGCGTCTATGACGGTGAGTATGTAATTGTGACCTTTGTTGTGTCTGGCGTAGGGTCGCATTTCGACGACATCGGCCTGCCACAGATCGTCGTATCCGCGCACCGCGACGCGACGGCGGGGGAAGTTCTTCCTCGCGGGCGCGTGCAGCTCGTTCACGAGTCTCCGCTTCGCAGCGCTCATCTCGCTCGCTCTCGCTCCTCTCTCAACGTCGCGACGCTAGCCTCTCTTCGACTGCTGCTTATCGGGAGTCTTAGCGTCCAGTTTTATAACCACCTTGTTCGGGTCGTTCGTCTTAGGGATCACCGCCGCGGCCGCGGCCGTCGCCGTCGTCGCGCCCGTTCTCCTCGCGAATTCGTTCGCGTCTTTCCTCAGACGCGCCACCTCGGCGTCCAGTTCCCGCAATTTCGCGTTGGAAGTCAGCGCCTTCGTCGTCAACTCCTGCAACGTCCTGTCGTGACCGCTCAACGCGGCGCGATTTCTCTCGTTATTCGCCGCTACGTTGTTCACGTGCGACAGAGATTTCTCCAAGACGCGCACTCGCTTCTCCGTCTTCTCGCAGGTCTCCTTGAGTCGCGCGATCGAGGCCTCTTGATCGCGCGACAGTTTGCTCGACGGCAAGGCTGCGCGTCGACAATTGGAGGAGCTGCAGCGGCACAATAGAGCGATGGAGGGTCGCGGTTTGTATCTCGCGCCTTACAAGCGCGGCGGAAGTATTTCTAAATGTAGCGTGCGAACGGTTAAGAGGAAAAAAAAAAGTCGCGCCTCCGCGCGCGTTAGACGACGTCATAGCTCCGATCGGCGTCACGACGAACGAACAGTTGAGCGACGCGGCCGCGCGTGCGTCACTTTAGAGGTGTGTTCATGCGCGACGCGTTATCCGCGCGTGTTCGTCGCGACGAGAGCGGCATCGTGAACCTGGACGACGCTTCGGGGCCGGGTACGCATTGGGTGGCGTACGCTAAAAGGAGAAAAGACGCCGTCTACTTCGACGCTTTCGGCAATCTTTGGCCACCGCGGGAACTCGAGCGCTATCTCGGACGGAACACGCGCATCGCGTACAATCACGCACGTACTCTCAGCAAACGTACGATCAGAGCGTCTGCGGTCAATTGTGTCTGCGCTTCCTTCGATGAATCGATTGGGGAGGAGGAAAGAGGAAGCCCTTCGGTCTCTAACAGCGATCGCGCGCGCGTCATCATGTCGCTGATTCTCACGCTGACCGGAAGAAGCAACGTTCTCACGGCGAGCTACTTTCCGCCTCTCGATCTGAGCGACGACGATTACGAACTCGGTCTGACTAATTTCGAGACCTACAACACGATTCCGAACGTGAATTCCTCGAACAATAAATTTTACTTCGACGACGAGACGATCACGATCCCGATCGGATCCTACGAGCTGCGTGACATAAGCGCGTACCTGAGAGCCGCGATTTTGCGAAAACGGCGACGGCAGCGACGGCCGCCGAGCGCGAGGACTGGGGAACGAGACGACGGTGATGGCGCCAGCGATGACGGCGAGTATCTGTACGACATCGAGGACGAGGAGAACGGAAGCGCCAACGGCGAGGGCGTTCTCACGCTGCGCGGTAACGATAATACTATGAGGAGCGAAATTAAATGCGCGTACCGCATTAATTTCGGCAAACCGAACAATATCGGATCGCTACTGGGTTTTTCCCCCTCTCGCGTATTACGATCGAACAAATGGTACGCGTCTGACGAGCCGGTGAGCATTATCGCGGTTAACACGATTCGCATGGAGTGCAACCTGACTACGTGAACGGGAAATCCGTCCACGCAATACACGAATTCGCGCCGAACGTTCCGCCGGGATATAAAGTGTCGGAGATCCCGAGGCAGATCATTTATCTGCCGGTCATCGCGCGACTCGTGACCGACATATCGCTGCGCGTCGTCGATCAGGACGGTCGATTGATCGATTTTCGCGGCGAGGAAATTTCGATTCGATTGCACGTGCGACGCAGACGATAGAGCGAACGCGGCGAGATAGGAGGACGGGAATAGAGCGAGTCGCGCGATGCTCGTCGTGGGCGAATCTAACGTCACGACGCCGCATCGCGACAGCAGAAGTGGCTTCCGCGATCGCGTCGCGGGAACTCGAGTCGCGCGCTCGAGGGAGAGAAGCGTCGGAGGGTTGTCCGCCTCCAACGCGGCTTTTCTGCGATCCATGGGTTTCGTCGTACCGAGAGTCGCGCGATAGTTTGACGAAATGCGAGACATTCTGAGCATCGGCGGGGAACCCGTCTTCGACGATCGTATCGTGAAGATCGAGAGTCACACGTACAATCCGTACGCCAACACCACTTTCGGCTATAGCGACGAGATACAAATACCCATACAACAGCAGGACCTATACACGCTGCCGTGCGAGAGTTTCCTCTACGTCGAAGGTAGACTGCATACGAAGAATAATCCGCCGTCCGCGTCGAGCGGCGGGTCAGGTAAGCCGGGCTCCGCCGCTGAGGGACCATCCGCGGCATCGGCATGGCTCTCGAACAATTGCGTCGCCTTTATGTTCGAGGAAATACGTTACGAGCTCGATGGAGATAGATCGTAATCGCAACGTTGGAATAACTAGCACGATTAAGAACTACGTATCGATGAACGATCGAGGTATCATCTTGAAGAACGCGGAATGGGATCTCACGAGCGGAGCGAATAGCGTCTCGACGACGGGCGACTTCAACTTCTGCGTTCCTCTCAATACGCTGTTGGGTTTCTGCGAGGATTACAAGCGCGTCGTCATCAACGCGCGTCACTGATTCTGATAAGAGCGCGAAACGACAACAATTGCGTGTTCTCGCACGAGGAATACGAGCCGAGAGTCGAGCTCACAAAGATACAGTGGCGCGTGCCGCACGTGATGTTGAATGACGTCAATAAATTATCGCTGTTGCGCACGTTGGACAGCGGCCGATACCTGAGCGCGCACTTTCGCTCGTGGGATCTCTACGAGTTTCCGCTCCTGCAGAGCACGACCAAACACTCGTGATCCGTGAAAGCGGCCACGCAGCTCGAGAAACCGCATTACGTCATCTTCGCGTTACAAACCGGAAGGAAGAACGTCCTCTCGCAGGACGCTTCCAGATTCGACGCGTGCAATCTGACCAACGTAAAGTTGTATCTCAATTCCGACTTCTATCCGTACGACGATATGAATTTGGACTTCGATAAGAACAAGATCGCCGTACTGTATGACGCCTACGCGAGATTTCGACGAACGTATTACGGATCCGCCAGCGACGAGACGCTCCTGACTATGAATAAATTTTTACACTGCGGTCCGCTCGTGGTGATAGATTGTTCCCGCCAAAACGAAGCGGTCAAGAGCGCCACTGTGGACGTTCGTCTGGAATTCGACTGTAAAGAGAACGTTCCCTCTAACACCACGGCGTACTGTCTCATCATTCACGATCGCGTGGTGGAGTACAATCCGCTGACGAACGTCGTGCGTAAGATCCTGTAAGACGAACGGAAGGAGAGAGGGGATTGGAAAACCGCGAAAACGCCGAGAAAGTCCGCGTCTGGGAGACGCGAACAAGCGCCAGTCTTCATCTCGACGATTAATCGCGACGATGGCGACGGCGACGACGGCGACGACGGTTACGGGCGATGTCGTCCCCCCGCCGATCTTCGTCGATCTGCAGGGCTTCGTCGTCAACGAGCGATTCGTGACGAAGGAGGTGGCGATACTCGCGAACGGTAGAGATCTGACGCATCACGTGTTTCGCGCGCCGATGTCCTGGAATCTGCTGACGAAAAGCGAGAAGTCGCAGGCCTGTTGGCTGACTCTAAATCATCACGAGTTTCACTGGACCGACGGACATGTGGAATACAGGCGCGCGAGACAGATCGTTCGCGACGCGATATATCGCGCGTCGAGGGACCTGGAGTCGAACACCGCGATGACGATCTACGGATCGTCAAGGGTCATGAGAAGAAGAAGTGGCTGATCGACATCGCGGGAGAGGTCGCGGAGCAGCGCGACCTGACGATCGAAACCATCGACGCCGATTACGAGGATATCGGACCCCTGCGAACGTTATCCGCGACGCGCGTCTATCGGTGCTCCTACCACGCGAAGAATTGCGCCTTGGAAAACGTGTGTAAACTGCACAACTGGTGGTTGGAGAGTCGCGCTATCAATTGCGCGATATGTGAATAGAGACGCATCGCGCATGTACGCATATTAATAAGATTAGTTTTTACGCATAGTCTTATCAACTTATTAACGACTGTTTTTTATCGCGTCTTTACCGCATTGTAGATTAGTTTCGCGCCTACTCTTATCGAAGCTAACTTTTTCCTCGCGCGTACGTCGATTTATCGCCTATCCGTAAGAATATTATTAATACTTCGACAAATATTATAAAATACTAATTCTTAGAAAAATAATATTAATACTTAAAAATAATATTAATGTTTATAAAGTAAGCATCGACTCGTATCACGCGTACGCGGTTACACGCAATTTCTTGCACTTCCTAAGAAGTAATCGAGAAATTATCGCGTCTCGTTATATTATATTTCCCGTTACATTTCCGCGTTACGTTATTATTCTATACCGCATTAGATTATTGCGCTGACGTTCAGCGGAATTGCGACCACCTGCCGATAGTAATATCGTAGGTATAAATTAACGTCGAGAGATTGCTTTTCCTCAGAACGAGTTTCGCGTTAATAGTAAGTGTTCCAAGTGCTTCCCAACGTTATTTTTAACGAGAACAATGAGCTGTATCTCGAATCTGCAAAGATTACTAGAAGGATACACGGCCGTATCGTGGATGAGCGAGTGGAAAATCATGAGCATACGAAACTTAATGGACGCGATTCTTAACTTGATATCGGGATGGAATGTAAGTATTACCCTCTCGTCTTTATTCGAATTTTGTTCTCCTTTTCATTCTAACGACGTTTTTATTTTTCAGTTCGAGGAGGAGATGGAGTTAAAAGGCTTCATAAATATACGCCGTATGCGACATATGCGGAGAACGAGGCGGGCGCGACGCCGATACCTGGATCTGCTGTGGTGCGACGAATCGTTGCACAGAAAATGGGAGAAGCGCGCGCCCCACATCTTCGCGGACATATTTCGATTACGAAGACTGTTCGGCATGGAGCCGCTCGTACCGGAACATATGTATAAGGTCGAGCGTGTCTACGAAGCCAGCGATTCTCCCGCGAATTTGTGGTACGGTGGGGGCGATCTCAGCTCGATCGACCTGCCGATTTTAAACTCGAGCGACGATGAGCTTTAATCGAGGTACTTATCTCTTTTCGATTAACGCGTATCCAAATAATATACTATACATTATAATATACTATACATTATAATATACTATACATTATAATATACTATACATTATAATATACTATACATTATAATATACTATACATATAATATACTATACATTATAATATACTATACATTATAATATACTATACATTATAATATGCTCTACTATATACTATATATTATAATATACTATACATTATAATATACTATATAACTTTATGCGTCATTCGACGCGCGTGTTCCTATATCTTCGCTACGATGAAAATTGTAAATTTTAAAAAATAAACGATCATTTTTTTAAAAAAACGAGCAAACGACCGTTCCCCTCGATCTCTCCTTTCTCGCGCGTCCGAACGCACTTCCCCTCCCCCTCTCTTCCTTCTCCTCTCGCCCGACGCTTCCTCGCGCTCTCGGGGCGAGATATCGCCGAAAGACTCTCTCGCGCGATAGTCCGCGACCGTCCCGACCCCCGCGCGCTCGCCTCTCGAAAGAGAACCATGACGCGCGTCGCGTCATCGCTCGCGCTGGCGATATCCCTGCTCGCCGCCGTAGCGGCGACGCCGATCGACCATGACGTCGCGGAAGCGTCTCGCTATCTGAGAACCTACGGTTTTCTGGAGAACGAGGAGAATCATCAGCAGTCGTCGTCCTCCGACAACGCGACTTCACTGAGCGAAGCGTTGTCGTTATTTCAGGAATACTACGGTCTACCTGGAAACGGTGTTTTGACCGTGGAAACGATTCGCGTCATGCGCAGGCCGCGATGCGGCGTCGCGGACATTCACGCTTACAGCCCGCTGACGCGAAAGTGGCCGAAGACGCATCTCACGTGGAACTTCAGACTAGCCAGCAGAGACACTCTGCGCACGACTCAGAGCGCGTTCGCTCTGTGGTCCGAGCAATCCTCCCTGACGTTCTCGCGCGACACGCAGCGACCCGATATACTGATATCGTATCAATCCGGCGCTCACGCGTACGAGAACAGCGACAACGGGGACTCGTGTCCGTCGCCGTTCACGGGACCGGGATCGGCCGTCGCTCACGCGTTCTTTCCGACGGGAGCGGCCGATCACATGACGGAGGTACACGTACACGAGACGGAGCCGTGGCACATCACGCTGACCAGACCACGCTGATCCGACCCCCGTCGGATAAGCTGTATCTCCTTCAGACACTGATGCACGAGATCGGCCACACTCTGGGTCTGACTCACAGTCTAAGGGAAGATTCGGTCATGTACGCTTACACGCCTTCGGAGGAAAGGCGATATCCGCTCAGACTGAGCGTAGAGGACGTCATAAGCGTGCGAAATCTCTACGGATCGAGAGAGACGACGACGACGACGACCTCGACGACGACAGCGAGCGCGAGGACGATCGCGACGACGCTCGCTCCCGCCACTACCGTGGATCTATGCGCCTTGAAGCGCATAGACGGAGCGTTAATCATGAATCATCGCTTACGCCATACGTCGCGCGCAAAGGCAACGTATGGCCCATCGACATGAGGGAAAGACGCTACGGAGCGCCGTTCTCGTTCGTCGATTACTTCCAGTTTCTCCCCCGCAATCTCACTCGCGTATCGGCCATGTATCAGAGACCGTCGGGGGACATCGCGATATTCGTCGGCGACTCCGTTTACCTCGCCGATTCGAATTTTGAACTTAAAGCGGGATGGCCGAGATCCGTTGAATACATCGGATTTCCGCGCAAGGCTAGGATAAACGCCGCGATAAACACGCACGCTGGACGCAGCTACGTCATATACAACGACGATAAAATAGCCGAGATAAACGACTGCACCATGATCGCTACTAAGCACGGCGCTCTGTGGGATACGTTTTCCGGGATACCGTCCGCGATAACGGCGGCCTTTCGCCACGCCGACGGTAATCTCTATTTCTTGAAAAAACGCGAATATTACGCGTACAGCGAATTCGCCGACGCGATAATTTCGGCCGGCGCCTTCGATCTTCGCGTACTGGGAATAGAATGCCCCGCCGATGGCGTTCTCCATCGATTGAGCGAACTCGTCTCCAAGCTGTATCGCCTGGAATACGCGTCGTTCGAGAGACCGCGCAACGACGACGACGATGACGACTGAGATCAGGAAATCCTGAAAACCTAACGTTAAGATTACATTAAGATTTCATTTAACAAACCATTTTTTAAATCACTTCCGCTGCATTAATTCGCGCGCATAAAATGCGTCGAGAAAAATGACATCGAAGCGGCGATTGAAATCGCGTATATAAGACTGGTCTCGATCGCCGCGCGACATTTCCCTCGATACACTCGAGATTAACGCGCGTCAGAGCCCGAACGAACGTGTCTTCGACGAATCTATCTCTCTCTTCGCGACCGACTTTAACGGCACCACCCTGTTTCCCACGAACATCGAATCTCTCTTCGCGAGACCGATAATGTTCGCGGGACTCGGACAAGAGTATCGCAGAGTGTTCGGGGATCCGTCCGCGACGCCCGCGACTCCGTCGACGCCGCCGACGACGAGTCCCTTCGTCGCTCCGTCGCACCCGTCTAACCGTCGAGACGACTACGCCAAGGACGAGGATGCCTCCCGCGAGCGTTCGGACACCCCGCCCGCGATCAAGAAGGCTCGGCTGTACACCGAGAACGAGTGAGTATACGGCGATTCGCGAGTTATCTCGCCGAGTGCTCCTGGTTTCCGTCGCGATAACGCGTCGACTTTTTTCTCATCTCGACAGATGGACCAGAAATTGGCTCTTCAAACGCGAGATTAATTTCGCGAAACATCCTATTCGCATACTGGGAAGGCGATACCCTCTGACCAAAACGGCGTACAAATACATCGACATCTCCGTAACCGTGAGGCGCGAATCTCAAGTCGACATCGTCCTAGGAGACTGCCACGGAAAGGAGATATGTCTGACGCCCGAAATGTGGAGGAATCTGCTCGCTCTGCGCGGCGACATACTGCCGTATTTCGACAGCGACTCGGACGAGGAGCGCCCTCCGACGTCCATGATCGTCGGAAACATGACGCTTCGATTCGGAAAGATAAACAATCTGAAGACGCTGCGATTCGAGACGCTTAAGAATCGCATATCTATGTCTCACTCCACCGTAAGAGCGCTGTTCACTCTCGAGCTATGCGTCAATCGCATCGTCGCGTCGCTGACCGGTGTGCTCGAAGCCGTCAAAATTATCGCGTTTCCTCGATATCGCTACGGAGACCGACAACCCCAGCGATATCCCGGACGCGATACGCCGGCACGAGCATTTCAACGCCAACGACCTGATCGACTGCGAATTGCACGCTCTGCTCTTCGGACTCTATCATAATTTGTAAAACTGCGCGCGACGACTGCGATCGTCGTATTATTCCCCGCATATGTACGAAGGTGTAACTTTGTAATCTAATAAAAAATCATATAAAAAATTTTACGCATATGTACGAACGCATGTAACTTTGCGATCGAATAAAAAATTTTTTACGCCTAACTCGCTCATTCATTCATTATCTGTCCTCGATTTACATTCCTCTCTCCTCGATCTACGACGAATATTTCCTTCGCCCGCGAACATACATATAATTAGGTCGAACCATATATATTTTTATTATAAACACTTTTATTAAAATCGACTATATCTATATCCGTCTCGCGCGTCGAAACAACGTCGCGAACCGCCGGAAGCACCGCGGTCGCCTATCGCGCGCGTTCTCTCAGACGATCGCCGCTTATCGCTCTCCTCTAGCGCGCCGCGTCTAAGGACGCTCCAGACGCGCTCTCCTCTAGCGCCGCGTCTAAGAACGCTCCAGACGCGCTCTTCCAGCGCGCCGCGTCTAAGGAAGCTCCGGGCGCGCTCTCTCTCCCTCTCTCCCTCGCTCGCGGCGCCTCCGTACCTCTTGCTCTCGCCCGAAGCCCCTCCCCTGCCCGCTCCCTCCCCTCGCCTTCCCCGCCGCGTGACGTCACGACCCTCCGTTTACCCACCCGACGGCGAGCGGCTCCCCTCGCCCTACCTACCCTCCCTGCTCACCCGCGCAGCCGTCTCCTCGCCCCTCAGATACCTCTCTATCTCTCTCCCTCTTACAGAGCTCTCTCTCGCACCAATGGGAAAATTGAGTTAGAATCGGTATATTCTCCCTACTCATGCTATCTCCCCTAACAGTGATATATCGGCTGCACTTACATATCTTGATAATCTATTTGATATCCTGACTCCCGTGACTGAACCCGTATTTATAGTAGACTTGAACTCCAAGTCTCCCCTGTAGGGTTCCTTCATCTATAATTGGCGAGGGCAGTTCTTGGAGGAGTGGATCTCAGAAAAGGATTTCTGTGTTGTCAATCGAGGTACAGTATTTACATGTGTGCGTCCTCAGGGTAACTCCGTGGTGGACGTTACAGTAGCATCTGCATCTATGATGCTACTTATTTCTGATTGGAGAGTGTTGATCGACCAGGAATCTTTATCCGATCATAGATACATTCTCTATAATATACATAGCAATCCTGTACATAGTGTAAATAGATCTGTAAATAGTTCTATAAATAGCTGTGTAAATAGTAATAATAACGATGGTAAAGGTTCTCTACTCCAGAGTTGGTCCTGGTCCATTCTAAAGGAAGAAGTTTTGCGCTGTGTATGACATTCTTCTGATATTTTGGACATGTTAGCTGATGATGATTGCATTTCTAACATAGTATCCTATAAGATACGGCACGTCCTTGCTAAAGTTGCAGATATTTCTACTCAAAAGAAAAAGAAAAGAAGGAATGCCAAGTCTATGTACTGGTGGAATGAACAGATTGCTGGTCAACAAACCATCACTCATCGTCAGCGCAGACTGCAGTACCGTGCGAAACAGGATTTACGATCCTTCGATGAAGATAGGCTCCGCGCGTTGGAAGACGACTATAAAATAAGTAAGGCAGAATTACGCGCCATTATTATGAAGGCCAAATCTCAGGCATGGCATGACCTCTTACTCCTTATCGAGGATCCCTCGGGACTTTCCTTTAAGATCGCCACAAGTCAGAAAATTACGCAAGTCCTCACCCTCACTTACGAAGCTTTTAAGTGAGTCTGAGCGTGAAACTGTTTTGTTGAAACTTTGTTTCCTCCCGGTGACACTCATAATCCCACCGAGTTGTGGCCGGATTTCCTGTGGAAGGATCCCTATGGTATAACAGCTACTGAAGTGGACCTGGAACTTCGGAGACGATCCTTGCGAGGTGCCGCATCTGGACCGGACGGTATACCCGATAAGATCGCTAAATTATTTCCGGATTGCTTCATTGAAATACTGACGTTATTGTACAGTAAGTGTCTTTATGAGGGAGTGTTTCCCACTCCCTGGAAAACGGGGCGGCTCGTTTTGATCCCCAAGGCTGGCAATGTTACGGAAGACGGCATCCCTAAGTCGTGTCCAATATGCGTATTGGATGAATTGGGAAAGGCCTTCGAGCGTATAATTTGTAAAAGAATTAACGATTGGCTTCGCGAACATCCGCGATTTGTTCTTTCACCAAACTAATACGGTTTTATTGAGGGAAGATCGACAGTCGATGCTCTTCGCCGTGTGATGGAGATTGTGGAGAATGCATTTTCCAATGATTCTGTCGTTGTGGCGGTGAGCACCGATGTCGAGAATGCCCTTACTTCGCTTCCATGGGGGGGATGATACGAGCGGCCCTACGTAATAAGCAGGTATCGGATTATCTTTGTAGGATAATCGACTTCTATTTGTATCAGAGAGCGATAGTTTATCCGACCTCCTCCGGTATTGAGTACCGTGCCATTCAATCCGGTGTTTCACAGGAGTCCGTTATTGGACTCTGCTCTGGAATATCGGATACAACTCGGTCCTTCATAAATCGCTGGAAAAGAACTCTTAATATGTTATGCGGATGATTCGCTCATATTAATGATATTGGATGACACCGATAGTGCGCTTTCTTCTTCTTTTTAAGCACATCGAATTAATGAAATTCGGACACTCGGCCTTCGCGTTGCTACTAGCAAGACAGAAGTTACTGTGTTTTCCAGAAAACGGCACGATGTAAATAATGTATATAGATTTATATTAGATGGTGATGAGATTGATATCTCTGATACTTTTAAGTACTTAGGTATAATCTTAGATAAGAAACTTATCTTTAATTAGCACTTTGAGTATGCAATTTCCAAAACTTCCAAAGTCACGAGAGCCCCCACTGGGCTTATGCCCAACCTGTGAGGCTCCTGTGAGCCGAAGCGGAAATTGTTCGCTAATGTTGTTTTGTTGGTATTGTTGTATGATACCTCGGTGTGGTGCTCATATCTATACAGAAATTAAAAAATGATTAATCGTTTGAATCAAAGCGTTAGAATAATTTGTAACAGAGTAATTGGCGGATATCGAACCGTAGCGCTGGAGGCTGCGTCCCTATTGGCACGCATTCCTCCTGTCATACTGCAGGCTGACTGCAGATGACGTGTGTATGAGCGTGTTAAGGAGCGTGTTGTACAATCATGATAACTACTCTGTAAATAATGTTGCTACAATCAAAAAAGAAGAAAATCTACTACTTACCAGGCAATGACAACTTAAGCTGCACGCCTCCTATGGGTTACGAATTGTAAACGCGATACTGTCTCAGTTCAATCGCTGGACCGTAGACACGGTTGTCTCGAGTTCCATCTTATGCAAATTTTAACGGGACACGGTGTCTTTAGTACCTACCTTGAAAGAATTCAGAGGGTGGACTCCTCTCTCTGTCTTTCTTGTAACGGAGGTTTTATTGATGACACACAGAATAGAACACACAGTCTCGCATTGTAGTAGGTCGAACGTAGGCAGGACGAAAGACGTATCTTGACTGACGTCATTGGTCCCGACTTAAGCCTAAGCATGATAATTCGGAATATGTTAGACACTAAGGAAAGCTGTAGTTGCGTTTTCCAAGCGAATCATGTTAGTTAAAGAAAACGAAGAAAGAGCTAGATAGGCCTGTAGATCCAGATTTCGTCCATGTCTATTAGAAACAGTACTGATAATACCTAAAACAGATGTCTGTACAGCCTGTAGATGTGCATTTGTGTGTGTGTATATATGTACATATAGTATGAATGTATTGTGTATGTGTTGTGACCGTTAATTTTTATAATGGGCAAGAAATTAATTATGACCGATGTGGCTCACAGCACACCTTCGGCGCGATTCTTACTAAAATGTATCTCCAAAAGTTTTTGGGCGCCAGGTGCGATAATTCGCACCACTCTGAGACAATTCTCAAAATTAACCGTACACGCAAAAATCTGCAAGCTCTCGAAAATATCGCGAGGAACGCTCGGCTAGCCCCGTCTCGGAAATGGTAGAGGAGCAGTCCGTTTTAATAACGAACAAAGAAGGATTGAGAATACAAGGCGGCTGCAATTAAAACAGGATGTTAGTATAACAAAGATGAATATATTTAACATAGATAATGTTCGATACAAGATTCACGTTTTATGATCAGATGTTGTATAATTGATTGTAGCAATATTTACCGGCAGCGACGGGCCGGTCTTCGAACGCGATCACCGCGATATCACGTGTTACACGGCAGGAAAAGCAACATAAAAAGTCTTGGAATTTCGTGCTAAATGAGACGTCATAGGGCCTCGGCAGTCACAAATTCAGATTGAATTATTAATACGGAATACCGCGATGATAGTTTTATTATTGACATTCGTCCGGTATAAGCCAAAAATATTAAATAAAGATAAATTTCAGGTAGATAAATTTGTCAAACGCGAGTTTCGTAGAATCGATTATTAACGTGAGTCGACCAGACCAATGTAAACTTTAAACGATAATACAAGCGTGATTGACTAAATAATTACACAATATAAATGATCGGACAGAAGCGCGAACAATTAACGGTAGTAAAATCTCAAAAGCACGAATAATAAATCATAATAAAATATCGAAAGATTCACGTCGCAGAGGTATGCGAACCGCAACGCAACCGTCGGCTATTGAATATCACAATCGTCTTAGTGTGTGAGTTCGCTAATCGAAAATTTATTTAATACAGAATTTCTAAATAACAACAATAATCGTAACAAAAATACAATAATTTTGACTGTCGGCGCTTAACCGGGAGAGAGGGCACTTAATATTATTGTAGCTCGAACAAAGTATGTCGGCCGGCCGTCGCACTCTACTGCGTAATTATCGAAAACGCGAATAAAGAATTTCAAGACGGCAGCAAATCGGCACGAACTTTGTTCGAGCTATTCTACCTGATACACAAATGATAAAACGGCCTGAGGAGGTTGACGCTGGTCTCATCAATGACTCCTGGAGATCCTAGACGCTCTTCACACACGGAATCGATAATTTTGGGCCGTCGTACTTTCACGTTGGTCTGCCGAACAGTGACGAGCGGAAGGCCCGTCGAAATCGTGCCGGCAATTAATTCATAACTAGGCCACTTGTGGCGCTTCCGCAACCCTCAGGATCGTCGCGGGTCTCAATTATTACTACGGCCATATTTGCGCCTGTCGCACCCTGTTTCCTCTCGGAATTTCTTCAGTTCTTCAATTGCAGCCCGGTGTGAGGTTTCTTTCCGGTAGCTGCTCGCCGTTACTTTTATCGTTTCTTGGTAGCGCTGAATTCGGCCGAACTGGCTCCGTTTTCGAGATCCCCAAATCGATTTTTTTTTTATTGCATAAATCGTTAGTATAACTATTCAAGATTATGTTCCCAAAATTTCAAAATGAAATTCGAAGTCCTTCCTATGCTATGAGTATAAAAGGGAGCGCCTCTCAGTTTACTGCTGGAGCGCACAGCAGGTAGAATAGAGCGGTCGCTCAGGTAGTCCCTTACTTACTATTTACTTGGCTCAATACACATGTACTGGGATATTAGAAGGGAAGGGAGAATATTTTTCCAAATGTTTTTGTTTGTAAATGTTCATTAGAAGGCTTGTATAGAAGCGTCGGCATTATTTTGAATATATTTTGGTAGAGGTTAACGTCGTCGGTTAATGTCAGTTTAGCTTTGGCCATCCGCACGTGTGTTGAAAGTTACAAGAGAAATATGTCTTCCCATCCAAAAGGTGATCATTCTAGCACTTATCGAATTAGTAGACCACGTAAGAGATCATTCCATGGAAATCAGCATTCTAACAAAGGAACAAGTTTCACCGAAAATGAAAGTACTAGCGCAAAAAAACTGCAAAGTACTACCAATGAGAATGTGATTGTGAATCCCTTGTTTTGTTATCGTTTCATAGAATTTTTCACCGTGTTCACAGCATTGTCGGATATTTAATTTGTAATTTGAAGTTGCAAGCAGAATGTGAAATTTGAAGAGACTGGAATTCGGGGCCTCGGTTTCAAAATTGTTGTACATTGTAACTGTGGGTCGAGACAAATCAATTCAGGTCCTTTAGTCAATACTGGATATGAGATAAATCGTAGAATTGTGTTTGTCATGCGACTCTTGGGCGTTGGCAGACAAGGATTGAATTTATTCTGCAATTATATGGACATCGGCAGCGGTATAGCTGAAGAAACTTATAATAGAATTTATGATCACATCCACCTCGCTGCGAAAAAAAGTATTCGAATTTTGTTGTAAAAAAAGAAGAAGAAAAGAAAGAGAATGAAAACCGTGAGAGACCTGTTTTAAATTTCAAAGTGTCTGGAGATGGTACGTGGAAAAAAAGAGGATTCAAATCACTGTATGGCGTGACGACTCTTATAGCATATTACACTGGAAAAGTCATCGATCTGATAGTAAAAAGTAGTTATTGCCATGCATGTGCATTTTGGAGAAACAAATCTAAAAATTCTGAAGAATACCTAGCATGGAAAGAAGAGCACGATGATGAAATCTGTACAAAAACTCATGAAGGCTCTGCGGGAAGCATAGAAGTAGAGTCTGTGAAAACGATGTTTTTGAGATCAGAAGAGCTTCATGGTGTGAAATATGGCAATTACATCGGTGATGGAGATTCAAAAACATTTTCAGCTGTTCTCGATATAAATCCTTACGGTGATGAACTAACAGTTGTCAAGAGCGAGTGTATAGGTCACGTTCAGAAAAGGAATTCGGCTCCGAAACGTGAGAAAAACTAAAAAACTGGAAAAGGTAAATTGACAGAGGCTTTGGTGAAAAAGCTCAGCACGTATTACGGCTTAGCTATTCGGAGGAATATTAACAGCGTTGAAAATATGAAGAAAGCTATTATGGCCACTTACTATCATATGATATCCACAGACGAAAATCCTCGACACGAGAACTATCCAGTTGAAGTTGATAGCTGGTGCACGTGGCAGCAGGCTAAAACTCTTGGAAATGAGCCTGAAGCTCACCCTGCTTCATTGCACCCCGACGTGCAGAAGGAAATACTTCAAATATATGAAAATTTGTCAAGAGATGAGTTACTGACAAGATGTTTAGGTGGCCACACGCAGAATGCAAACGAAAGCTTCAACTCTATAGTTTGGCGCTTGGCTCCAAAACATTTGCATTCTGGCCTAAAAGTGATCGAGGTAGCAGGATTTTTAGCTGTTGCCTTATTCAACGAAGGAAATTCAGCCTTTCTAATGCTGATGAACGAGCTGCAGGTTGTAGTTGGCTCGCGGAGCTTTAATTACGCACAACAAATGGACGAGCTGCGCGTGAAACGACAGAATAGACGCAGCGCTTTGGAGACCAAAGAAGCTCGGAAAGCAAGAAAAGAGGAGATGCAAGCTCTAAATGAAGAAGAAGAAGGATTGCTATATGGTGCTGGAATCGCAGATTAAAAGGTAAGCATTTTATATAATTTATTACTGTCTCGAATTTCTAGTTTTCGGTAATTTTTTTTTCAAACGCATTTTTCTCGAAACGACTTTTTTTCGACTTGCGTGCACTCTAGCTCAAAAAATTATTGACTGATCCTTATAAAACAAAGTTGTGGTTATTCTTTATTAAATTATCTATCAATTGAACCAACTTTTGGGATGATATCATAATTTAAAGTGTATTTTTTATTTGAAAAAGAACTGAAAAAAACGGTGAAAATTGAGATTTTTTTTCAAATTCCCGTAAAACATTCAATTTTCAACATTTTTAGCTGACACCTGGTTCACCTAATAAGAAAACATGTTAATAATGTATGAAAACCTTCGTTTTGCTTTCAGATCAAAATTGTGACCTTCACATTGCACGCAAGCAACTAACTCTGACGAGGACCTTCGATGGGCGGCAGCTTATAACTTTGACATTTCCGTCAAAAACGACTTGCAAAAAATCTGAGATGTAGTTTAAAACATGAATAAAATGACCTCAAAGTTTAAATAAATTCTAATTATTTTTTCCGTCTCAAAAAATTCACAAAAAAAGCTTAAAAATCAGCCTCCTAATGTGGTTTCCCCCCTTAAATTAAAATGTTTATCAGAAATCTTCGGTATTAAATTTAATGGATTTTCTTGGCTAAGTTTATATACTTTTACAATTTCTTGACAATCAACACCATTTATGTATAATAATTTTTTCGTTAACATTTCTTATTGATTTAATTAAATGAGGTGGATCGCAAATAATATATATTTTATGTCCATTTCTTTCAAAATATAGTTTCCTGGGAGTAATTAATAATAAATTTAAAGTTTTTTAATAAACCTTGATTTCTTGGTCCTTGATCAGAGATAATACATTTTATTATTAACCCTATTTCCATGATGACTTCTACAGTTGTTAATATAATATTATGAGTTTTATTCGAATTGTCTTTAGAGCCCAGAAACCAATATCTTACTACTTGTTTTATGTTTAAGTTAATCCATGTAATCATACATACTAAAGCAGTTTTTGCTACTGTCTGTTCACGTATGGTTCCATCATCAGCTAACTCAATGATTTCATCAATATATGGATCATAATGTACTTCTACCGTGAAATTAATTTCGTCGAATAAAAGTGATACAATTTTAATTTTTAATGGAACATTTTTAAACTTATGTTTCAATTCTGTTAATATTATTTCATTTAATCCAACACGAATAGGAAATTTTTTTTTATATTCCCGAAGTGTTCGTTCTGATGGTAAGGTCAGAAATGTTTTTCAAAACCGATATGTTTTTGGAGAATATAAAATAGATAATGCAATATCTTTAAATTCATCATTATATCTCCTATTTATTACATATTGATAAACATAACTGCATTTTGAATAAAATATGTACTTCTTTAGGAAGAAATTCCGCACTCTCTTCTATTAATTGTTGAACTTTAACTTTATACTTTCTATATTGACTTTTATTATTTCTTATTTTCTTTAATCTATTAATTTTACTCCTCAATGTTGCTATAATTCTTTTTTGTTTCCTTATCTTAATGTTTTAGGAGTTAATGTTAATTGCGAATGATCCACATATCACAATTTGTATTACATGATTGTAAATCTTTAAAACAGTTAGATGTATCATTTTTTTCTTGAAAATGTTGCTATAGAAGCACTTGGAAATTTAGATACATTGCAGCTTGTTGATGATGTACTTGCAGAATTCTTAACTTTTTCTTGGGCTTCATCTTATTATATATATTATATATATTATTATATATATATATATATATATAAATTAATTAGTAAGATATAATACTTGATTACTGAAATACGTATATCTCACACAGAATACATATTGAAAGGACATGTTCACAGAACATCCAATAAATGTAGATAATAAAGATGTGTTTGGAATATCTTCTAGACGTTTTTTTTAAATATGTATATTGTGTGGGATATATATTGAAGATGGAAGCAATTTTTATATAGTTTAAATAATAGTTATTTTTACAAATAACTTATTTAAAATAACTTATAGAAAAATATACCTTTCTCTCTCATCTCTAAAATATATCAAATATATTTTTGAGATACAAATTTGAAGAATAGATGTAGGCCCATCTATATACATGATCAATTGTAATATATAAATGATAATATATCCTATTTATATCCCTTAATTTAATCTTTATAATTACAAAATATTTTAATGCTATTTTACTTATTACACCAATATTGATGCTCTTTTCCATCTCTAGTAAATATAATTATTTTTTCTATATTCTTGAAATAATTATTTCAATTGGTGTCTCCACTTCGTCATGTTTTTCTTATTTCATTTAATTCTACGTCATCTGAAATAAAATAATTTATTTATATGTTTTGTGAATTTGAATATATTTATGATATATTTATTACATATTTTATAAATTTTTTTCTTACAAGTCTTATCGTAAGATATCTCCTGCTCTTCTAATCTATTTTCAAGTAATGATAAATTTTTAATTGTTGGTATAAAATTTTTCCATAAAAGACGTTGTGGATATATTTTTTGGAAACATTTTTCTTCAAAATAATCTGAACATATCCTTTGGTAATTGCTAACATGTTTTGTACCAAAAAACTTGAACCATTTTTCAGTTCTGTAAATACACACGCATTTTCTTTATCATTTCATTATTTATAATATGTATACATACATATATAAATATTACATATATAATAATATATGTAATAATATATGCAATAAACATATAGGAATAATTAATTTTAAGTTTTATAAGCGTATATTATACGTAATTAGTAATACCAAAATTCTAAGTTATTACATTTACATTTTAAGGTCACCAGGGAAATTAAAAAAAGAATGTTCCTTATCATCCTTATTATTTCATTTATATTTTTCGACACAACATCTCACGACCATTTTTAACAATATTAGTGCAAATTTCTTTCGCAATATGTATTTACGTTCTTGCCACATGTAGTATTGTAATATTTATTAGATTATATGTTACATCATATGTTTCTAAAAAAAAAATGTGGCTACATAATTAAGCATCGGTAGATGGCATTGATTGTTGTATATGCTTACCTTCCATTCTATCTGATCCTCTTTGGAGATTTACAGGGGCGGCAGCGGTAGTCTTAGATCAATGCTTGAATTTATAAAAACGGATATGAATACTTAGCTCGGCGTTCTCTTCCTAATTCCCTCCGAACTTCTTTTAGCCTGGTCTTCTACGTCGGGTCGAGTCACCGGATGAGATTCCGCTAGCGTCCTCCCTCACATTCGCTTAATTCTATTCTTGTAATTTCGCAAATAAACAATTCTATGCAAGGGAGGCGAGTCTATCCTCGCCTCCAATATTCGTTCTCACTCCCTAAATCAGGGAAGAACGAGGGCCCAAAAATATTCCCGGTCGGATCTCGCGATCCTTGTGACGGACCGCCAAGCGTCACGTCACAGTGTGTATATGTATTGGGTTGAGTAAAAAGTCATTGCGTATTTTTTGTATGTTTTTCAAAATCATTTTTTTAATATAAAGAACAAAGGTCAATCAATGATATATTTTCCGTTTTGTTCGATGACCTTTTGCCATCTTTCGGTGAGTTTCGTAATTCCCTGTTCGTAGAAGGACCTGTCTTTATTGGCGAAAAACTGAACAAGGTGCTGATTTACCGCCTCATCTGAATTTAACGTTATTCCACGCAAGGAGTTTTGAAGAGAGTGAAACAAGTGGAAGTCTGACGGCGCAAGGTCAGGCGAGTATGCTGGGTGGAGCAACACATCCCATCCAAGTTCCAATAATTGGCGGGGTCGCCAATTTGACGGGTCGCCAAAGATATGTGTAGTCTCGCGTTATCGTGATGGAACACAACTCCTATACGATTGACGAGCTCCGGACGTTCCTGGATGACAGATTCGTTCAATCTGTCCAATTGCCGACAGTACACATCCGAAGTGATTGTTCGGTTCCTTGGTAGGAGCTCAAAAAACACCACATCTTTCCAATCCCACCACACTGAGAGCATAATCTTTCTCGGATGAAGTTTTGTTTTTTGAACTCATTTGAGGCGAATCATTACGCCGGAACCAAGATCGTTTGCGTTCCACATTGTTGTAAACAATCCATTTCTCATCACCAGTTATCATTCGTTTCAAAAAAGGATCGTTTTCTTCACGTTTCATGAACATATCGCAGATGTTTATACGCGCCGTCAAATGAACTTCTTTGAGTTCATGAGGAATCCAAATATCAATCTTGTTTACGTAGCCCAGCTTCTTAGGTGGACATAAACACTTTTTTGATTAATCTTCAATGTTTCTGCAATCTCTGTGTCGTGTAACGTGGGTTTGACTTGATCAATGCCTTTATTTTGTCGTCATCAACCTCGGTAGGCCTTCCTGACCGAGGACTATCTTTGAGATCAAAATCACCAGCGCGGAATTTCTTGAACCAGTTTTGGCACTGACGTTCTTGTAGAGCATCATCCGTAAACTTTACTCAATTTTTCGCAAGTTTGACGCGCGTTCTTTCCTTTACGGAAGTAAAACAGTAAAATATGGCAGTAAAAATGCACAGTTTAGTCTTCCATCTTCAACTTGTTGTCAAATTTTCAAAACTCAACCAAGTCGCTTAATTTTTTTTTTAGAATGAAGCTTAAACCGTCAGCTGTTAAACGATATATGATAAACATATGTGTGAATGACTCTAATAGTGCCAAAACTGAACTAATGCCATCTGTTGCAAAAATACGCAATGACTTTTTACTCAATCCAATATATATGTGTATACGAATGTACAGCTAGCTTATAAATGTATATACTTAGCTTTATTTACCTGAGTATAGGATACTTACATGTGGTCCTCTTCTGGATTCTTGGGCCCTCGGCTCCTGTCCTGGGATATCCGGGTCCTTGGCGTCCTTCGTTGCGGGCTTGTGTTCATGGGTTCGGATGAGCGATCACTTGTAACAGAAAGAAAACATATATATAAATAAATATATATATAGGTGATAACAGAATAAGTAAAGTAGATTTTTGTAGACTAGAAAAACCAGCACACGGATGTGCACTCTTTTTGGTGCTGAAGTTCTCGGACCAGGGGAAGTTATGGCTTCCGGTTCCCTCTGGTCCGAATATGAATTAGAGATAATTTTCCTACAATGGGGGTCGTTTTCGACTCACTCCGGGCAGGGATTTTAGTGAGTAGGTCCTCTGCCGGAGGGAGAGCCTCACACTACCCCGTCGAAGGGAGTAGTGTGGAGCTTGAGGGGATGTGCATCAGGACGGATCTCGGACTTCTCCTTAGGGAGAGGTTTGAGATCCTGCATTTCCCCTGCCCTCCCTTCGTGGAAAAAAAAACCAAATTCTTGATAATGAAGTGCGTGTCGTAACCCGATAGATTGTAAAAAAATACAGGTGTGACGTAAGATTGTAATTCAAATTACAGGCGAAATACACCGGACCTCCGAAACGGTCGGTGACAGTGATCGCGCACGCGAACGTCGTCCGCCTCGAACGATCTCTTGCATGCGTAGCAGCGCGACGCGTTCGCGAATCTCTCCCGCTCGTCCAGCGTGAGATCCGTCATCGGTGTCAAGAACAACCTTCGCGCAATGTGCCAAATCGCGCAACTCGCGCACGAACCACGCGACGCAATCCTCGCCGCGATAAGATCTGTGCGCCGGCGTCATCGAAGGAGCAACGCGTATAATAAGCCACGCTGTGAACTCTGTGATGCTGAACGATCGCCGTATTTGCGGTTCTCCTCCCCATTCTTCCTCTCCAACGCGCACTCCAGATCGGTGTACATTACGAACGGAATTCGCTCTTTTTTCGAATGATGATCGAACGTTAGCCACCTGTCGTTCTCGCCGGGAAGAACGATCGCGCAATCGTTCAGTTTGTCGCAGTCCGCGCTGTGCGCCGACAGCTTCTCGCTCGTATGAAAGTAATGCATCTGTATAATAAATAAAATACGTCGATATTTTTTTCCTGAAGATCGAACATTTACCAATCGCACACGTGCGTCCTGTATTGTCGCTTGCTCAATTGCGAGCTGACCAGACGAGACAGATTTCTGACGCAGGCAAAATATCTGACGCGCGTTACCCTCGCGCGTTGTATCGCTCAGATACAGCAGATTAACGTGTCTCTTCCTCTTTCCGTCAGATGAAGAGGAACGATGCGAATTCCCGCCACCGCCACCCTTCCCGCGTCTCTCTCCGATGGTATACATGTTCACCGATATATCGTTCAGACGCTCGAATCGCCCGATTCCATTCAGAGTCATAGATAACTTCAAGCCTTCCAGATTCAACACCGTAGAGTAATGCGGATATCACGAGCTTCCCTCGCTACCTCCGTCGACGGGATAGAGAGCGGCGACCACCGACACGCCTCGTCGAATTGCACGTTGACCATCGCTTTCTTCGTCTGAATCTTTCGCAGCACTCGCACGTAATATCCCGCCCGCATTGTACCTGTTCACGTTCACCGTTAAGTCGAGTATGCGCAATAGCCATTCGCTGCCGCACTCTTGAAACTCCTCCAAAGACGCGATAATATAGCCGATGACGCGAATCTCGTACCACTCGCGCAGATCGTAGGTAAAAAGGGATAGTTTCTTGTGGCGATCGTCTTAACGGCGATCTTATCACCCGACACGAATTCTCCGTTGAACATCGTGTTCACCTTAACGCTATGATATCGGTGTCTCTCGCGTCCTCGAAAAATCGTTAGGGTTCGATGTAATCGAGATTTATCATCGCGCTGGTCACGCGTCTCTTGAAGGCTGTGTCGACCTCGGACCACGAGAATCCTTCGCGCGGCTCGACTCCGTCGCCGTCCCAGCGGGATCCGTTAACGCACGGTGCGATAGCCCACGTCCCGATAGCGCACCAACCCGATAGCGCACCAAGTACAACTTTGCATGCAAAGATATACACACACTCACTCACTCACACACACACACACACACACACACACACACACACACCCACACACACCGGGTGCAAGGGCCTTCGGCCCTTCCCCTCCCTCACCCGCCCCGTCCCCCTCGCATCGTGTGCAAAGTTGTACTTGGTGCAAAATTGGTGCGCTATCGGGTTGGTGTGTCATCGGGTTGGTGTGTTATCGGGACGTGGGCTATCGGGAATTGTGTTCAATTTTTCGTGTGCTATCGGGACGAGGGCTATCGCACCGTGCGCTAACGGGACCCTCCCCTCGTGTCCCTCGACCCCACCGCCGTCGCTATCGTCCTCGCGTCTCTCGACACTCATGTTCTCGCACTCAAAACTTCGCTGTAGATCGTTCCTCGCGTCGATCACTTGCAGGATTTGAACGACCAAAGAGGTTATCGCCCCGTCGAGATTCGGCGACGCGTGTCTCGGCATCTCTCGCGCAAAGTCGCAAGACACTCGTCGTATCGTCACACCCACGCGCGATAATTGTCCGTCATGGTGACGTCGCGCGCGCTCTCGAGCACTCGGCGCTCCTCCTCGCGCATGGTCGCGTCTTGTTTTCTCCTCTTTCCTATGATGAATTATCGTCATCATTGTCGTTTCTCTCTCCATCACGGGGCTTTATTCACAGAGTCTCGTCCCGCGAATCCATGAGCATTTGAAACCCACGACTCGCGTGCCTTCGGCGCGTCCCGGTCGCCCGTGTATTTCCGGCGTTAAATCTCGCCGCTCTACACACCACGACCATCTCGATCCACAGCTTCTTGCATCTCAAAGAGATCGCTTGTCTTGTGGAGTAGATCGCGATGCTCCATGCAGCATTTTCCTTCAACACTCGGGCGTAGCAATCGATTGACGGATCAACGCGCTCTTTGTTCGGGAGGGTCCCGTTAGCGCACGGTGCGATAGCCCACGTCCCGATAACACACAAAAAATTGAACACAATTCCCGATAGCCCACGTCCCGATAGCTCACGTCCCGATAGTACACCAACCCGATAACGCACCAACTTTGCACCAAGTACAACTTTGCACACGAAGCGAGGGGGACGGGATGGGTGCGGGAGGGGGGCCGAAGGCAACCCCCACCCCGTGTGTGTGTGTGTGTGTGTATATCTTTGCATGCAAAGTTGTACTTGGTGCGCTATCGGGACGTGGGCTATCGGGAATTGTGTTCAATTTTTCGTGTGCTATCGGGACGTGGGCTATCGCACCGTGCGCTAACAGATTCGCTCTCTTTGTTCATAGCGCCTCACCCGTCGAAACCGACCACTCGTAGCCGCGGAACGTTCTCTTGCGAAACGAGTACACGCGTCCGCCGCCATCACGATTGTAGGTATATCGTAACTTTTCGCCCGCATCCTCGGTCGCATAGATCTTGTAGAGCTTGAGCGGCATATATTCTAACAATTGCGGATAATCGAACGGTTTTTAATCCCAGGAATATGGATAACCTTTCGCATACTTTGAGTAATACCACCTATCTAATTAAAAATAATAATAGAATAATAAACGTTGTAAACAAAGACTCTCCAACTGTTAGCCAGAGTCGTCTCGACCCACAACTCTTCGCGCTGAGTGTGTTTGAATGGATCTTCTCAGGTGATACGTCGCGACGTTCCATCGTGCGCTCTCCTTCAAATCGACGTCGTGATCTATTGGACGCTTCGACTTTCGCCGTCCTATCGTCGATGGTAGAGACGATTCTGGTGGAACTCGCGCCGCTTATACGTACTTCGTTGTTTTCGATTTTATCTTCGAAAGAACGATCGAATAAATCGGCTACGTCGAATCGTGACTTTGCGTCTTTTCGACGAGGCGTGTGCGCGTCTTGAAAAAATCGCCGCGTCTTTATATGTTCGTTCGAGCGACGATAACGTTGCGCAAACGGGAAAACAATTTCTCCCGTGGTCGCGCAGTTTTTCCCTTCAAAAATAGCAAATCCGTCGAAATGCGATGCATTCGACCGGAATCGACGCGCGTTATGGCGCGCATTTCTCGGCGCGACGCGTCCGAGAGAAAAGAACGGCGACGGAAGCATCGCCATGAATCTGCCTCTCGTCTTAGCGCGGCGCATCTGAGAGGAAAAAACGGCGACGGAAGCGTTGCCGCGAATCTCACTCTCGTCTCGCGCGAGTAAATCCGAGCGGAATCTCGCTCACCTCTCTCGTTATCGCGCCTAGGAGGAGAGATAAGCGATTCCGAGAAAAAGACGCGCGTCCGACGAACGCGATATCGCGCGCGACGAAGGGTGCGTTCCATTTAATGTTGCGAATACTCGCAACAGCTCGCAGCGTTATGATCGTCCATTACATTTAAAATTTGTATCAGACAAATGGAATGACATGAGCGTTGTGAGTGTATAAATATAGTGGTAAACGTTATGATTATGTAACCTAACCTAACCTAATCCGATTATTGAAGGAGTAAGTGATTCGGATACTGATTCTAGCTTAGATGAAGAATGGTATTTAGAAAAAAAAGCTTATTACGTTCACGCCTATAAGATTATACGCAACTTGTTACACTTTATACAGCTGATGACTTTAAAAGTCATTTTACGTTAGATATCAAATTTATTTTAATAATTATATATATGTATCTGACAATTTATTGTTTTAATAATTATTAGAATTTTATTTAATTTATTTAATTATAAAGTATTTAAAAATAATTTTTATAATTATTTTTATAAGTTTATATATAAAATATAATCTTAGATGTTTGAATTATTTTTAGATTGCAGCAAACAACATTTGAATATATCTTAAATATAATTAGTATTGATCTTATTAGAAAAACGAAGGACAATGAAGCAATTCCATCTAATAAGCAATTTATGATAGTTTTATAGAAAATGGCAGCAATGGATTCATATAGATATGATTCATCATTGTTTTATTATACAATTGATTTTTCATAAAGAATAGCAGTATATGAATAGTAGACACAGATTAGGAAATATTTTATATAAAGAAAATTCTGTTCGAAATTTTAATATATTACTTAATAATTATGTTTGTATATTTTGTAGGTTTATTTGTGATTGATTTGATGTAGGAAGCCACAGCAGTTGGAGTAGTTCGAAGAGTTACACGTGCACTGTTTGAAATAGTCTCCCATTTTATTTCTTGGCCTTCAAACGAACAAGCAGAAATCATTATTAGTAAATTTCATTCAATCATTATTAGTAAAGAATCAAGTGGATTTCCAAATACTGTAGGAAACTGCCATAGATGGTACACATATCCGTATTGAAGCACCAAATGAAAATGCATATATAAATCAAAAAGGATATCATTCTATCCAGCTTCAAGTAATTTAAAATATGTAAATAAAATGTTTATGTTATCTTATAATTTATTGTTTAACTTTTATTTTTATTAAAAATAGTATGTGATCATAGGATGCTCATAATTTATTGTTATGTTGGCTATCCAGAATCAGTACATGATTGAAGAGTGTTTAGGCAATCAGAAGCTTTATATTTAAATGACGAAGAGAAATTTCCATTTGATAGTCACATAATAGGGGATTCTGCTTTATGAATTACATGAGCATTTACTAAAACAATTTAAAAATAATGGGCATTTAACCGCTGCGCAGAAACAATATATTTTCCACCAATCATCTGCAAGAGTGGTAATTGAAAGATGCTTTGCGCCTTTAAAAAGATGAATGCGTAGTTTAATGCATTGTTTACTTATGAAAAGGGTTGATTTCATGGCAAATATATAGTAGCATGCTTCATTATTCACAATATTTTTTTGCTACGAAAGACGAAATTACAGTAATGCCGATAATATCGCTTACTGATGATCAAATGCAAAATTGTCATGATAATCAAAAGAATTAAATAATAATGGGATTCATAAAAAACTCAAAGAGAACTAAATAATAATGGGATTCATAAAAGAAACATGGTTATGCACATGTTACAAAGTTTAAATTTAATAAATTATAAACTTTATTAATAAACTTTATGAAAATACAAAACTTAATTCTATTATTTTAATTATTTTATGTTTTGAAGAAAGTGAACTAGTGAGCTAGCTGGAAAAAGGTGATTAGTCTGCCGAACATGCCTGTTTTATACCGGGCTAATTGCCCGCGCCGGCGCGCGGCGGTATTCCCCCTTCCGAACGGGTTATCGGAAAACGGTACGGTCGGGGCCCGTTCGGAGGGGATCGGGGTGCGCGCCGAGCGCGGGTTTTCGCCGGTCGACGGTTCGGGGCACGTCGACAGCGCTCGGCTGTGTTCGGCTCGTTTAACGACTTAATGTTCGTTTAAAAAATGTGGGCGCACCGCGCCCCTGCCTTTGCCCGGCGGATGTTCTGCCGGGCGGCAGCTTCCGGCGGATCGCATGCCGGGTAAACGATGCATTTAAAGGGGGTGCACGGGGTGCATCGTTACATCACCCCCCCCCTTAATTCTGTGCCTGAATTTGAGGCACTCGCTTAGCTCGGTGTTCGGAGCGGTCGGTCGGACTGGTGGTCGGTCGGACGTATGGACCCTCAGGAGTGGACGGCTCTAGCTAATCTTCCGCTTATAGCGGAGCTTTCCGTCCCCGGAAAAGCGCAGGATCCATCGTCCTTGCGGTGTACGTGGCTTATATCGCCGATTCACATGTACCGCGAAATGCAGTACCTCCACGATGAGGCCCGGTTCTATTTTCACTTTAATCGGTGGCGCTGTGAGGGGACCCATTGGCCGCAGGATCTCCTCCTTCGGGGCCTCGGCTGCGGTCTTCTGCAGTGGCGGTGGTGGCCTCTCATACAGCCTCGTCGGACGCCTGGCTGGTGGTGGCAGTGGCTGTGCCAGGAGCATCTCCCGCTTCCTGGCGTTCTGTTGGTCGGAACGCTGGACCATCGTTCCGACCCGTGGCGGCCGCGGCTACGGCGGCTGCTGCGGCTCAGGTGGCGGAGCCGGAGGCGCGGGTGGCGCTTCGGTGGCGGAGGGTTCGCCGAGGTATTCCTCGATTGCTCGTAGGATGTCTTCGTTGCTCGACATCTCGATTCGAAGTGACTTGCGGGGATCAAGTCACTCGCTTTCGTCCTCGCTATTGTCATCGTCGTTGTTGTTATTGTTGTTGTCCTTGTACTCGGTATCGGTTGTTGCTGATTTCAAATCTTGTATATGAACGTGCCGGAGCCACTTCCCTCGCCTGCTACGGAGATCTACGATTACAGGCGATATTACCCGACGCACTTCGTAGGGCCCGCTATATTTCGGCGCGAGTTTCGCATTGAAATTTGCCGCTTTTTTGGATAATTGGTGATCTCTTCTCCACACCCATTCGCCAACATGTGGTTTCCAAGCTCTTCTTCTTAAATCATAGAAATGTTTTTGCCTTTCGAAAGCTCTGGCGAGGTTGATCTTGACGAGCTCGTTGGCTTCTTCCAACTGTCTCTTAATTGATTCAGGAGCCGACGGTTGACTGTTCGGCGGGTCGTCGTCCATAGGCGAGATCAATTCGCGGCCGCAATTCAGAAATGCTGGTGTGTATCCCGTTGCGTCGTGTACGGCCGTGTTATACGCGAATTGGAGTGCGTTCACTTTCTCATCCCAGGTCCTTTGGTCTTTGCCGATGTATTGGCTTATCATTGTTTTTACGGAGCGGTTAGTCCTCTCCACTGGTTGCAATGCGGTGCGTATGCCGGTGTGGTTAAGTGCTTGATGTTGCATTTCTCCAGTCTCTTTTCCAGTTGTCGAGATCGTAACTGTGTGCCATTATCCGACAAGATATTTCTGGTTTGCCATGTCGCAGGATTATGTTGTTTGTCACGGCTTGTGTGACGGCGTCAGCCGTGGCTCGGCGTAGCGGTACTAGCTCGGTCCATTTTGAAAAACGATCCTGCATGACTAGCAGCCACGTGTGTCCCTTTTTAGACCTGGTCATTGGACCGATTAGATCAATGCATACTTGCTGCCAGGGTCTTCTAATCTCCGTGGCGTGTAATTTCCCCGGTGGTTTCTCTTGTGACGCCTTGTGGCTCTGGCAATTCTCGCAGTTCCGAACATATTTTGTTATATCTCGGAACATTCCTAGCCAATAATGTCCCTCGGCAATCCTTGCTATTGTCTTCGCGATACCGAGATGTCCGGCTGTTGGCGCGTCGTGGTACTTTTGAAGCACCTTCTGACGAACTGGGGTCGGAAGGCACAGTTTCCATTGAGCGTCGCTATTTTCCTCTTTGAAGTTTAACGTGTGCAGGATGTGTCTGTATAGCTTCCCTTCCTTTATCCTGTATTCCGGTCTGTTTTCTGGATCCTGGCGTACTTGCTCTAAGGTTCGATCGTACCATCGGCAGCGTCGTTGTTTCAAGGCACCGATTTCGGGGTGTCGTGACAGTGCGTCTGCCACGCGGTTCTGTACTCCTCGCCGGTACTTTATGTCGAACTCATATTGTTGCAACTCGAACATCCAGCGTCCGAGTCGTCCGGACGGAGATTCTAATTTTTGTAGCCACTTTAAGGCCTGATGGTCGGTTATGACCGTGAAGGCGTAGCCCTCCAAGTAACTTTTCATCCGCCGGATTCCCCAGACGATCGCTAGGCATTCGAGTTCGGTTGCCGAGTAGTTACGTTCCGCAGCGTTTAACGTTCGACTCGCGTACGCTATAACTCTTTCGCCGTTTTCGTGTTGTTGGGTCAGAACCGCACCCAAGCCGGAGGTGCTTGCGTCGGTTTGCAGTACAAATCGTTTCGAAAAATCTGGACAGGCCAACACTGGGGCGGAAACCAACTTCGCCTTTAGCGTGCGGAATGCTTCCGCTTGTTCGTTTCCCCATGTCCAGCGTGGTTTTTTTGTTAATCGGGTAAGCGGTGCCGCTACCTCGGAGAAACTCGCAATGAAACGCCGATACCACGAGGCCATCCCGATAAATTGCCGAATCTGTTTGACAGTTCGCGGTTCCGGTCAGTCGGCCACTGCGCTGACTTTTTCCGGATCGGTCCGAATCCCTTCCCGGTCTATAATATGTCCCAGATATCTTAATTTATCTACGCAAAATTTGCACTTGTCAGGGTTCAGCCGCAATTGTGCATTTCGGAGGCGACGAAAGGTCTCGGCGAGCAGCTCGAGGTGTTCGTGGAATGTTTTACTGATCACGATAATGTCGTCTAAATAAACGAAAACGTGAGGCTCTAAGTCCGGCCCGAGGACTGCATCTAGTAGTCTCTGAAAAGTGGCCGGTGCCGAGTGCAGTCCGAATGGCATTACCGTGAATTGATATAATCCCTTCCCAGGAACCGTAAATGCGGTTATTGGTCGGCTTTTGTGCGCGAGCGGCACCTGCCAGTAGCCGCTTTTTAAATCGAGCGTGGATAGGTAACGCGCTTCTCTCAGTTTGTCAAGTGTCGCGGGGATTTGTGGTAGCGGATATGCGTCTTTGTGCGTTACGTTATTTACGCGGCGAAAATCTATGCAGAACCGGTGCTTGCCGTCTTTCTTTTTTACTATTACGATCGGAGAGCTCCACGGGCTATGTGATGGTTCGATCACGCCTTGTTCTATCATTTCGTCCACCTCTTTGTCGATAATGGCCTGCATAGCTGGATTGCGTGGTCGGTATCTTTGCTTGATGGGCGTTTCGTCTTTTAATCTGATGTGGTGTTCCGCTTTGTCCGTTGGTCCGCGGACTTCCTTAAATTGCTCTAATTCCTTCTCCAGGAATTGTTGTAATCGCTCCCTTTCCTCTGGAGTCTGCACGGCTAGTCCCCCGATTGTATTGCATTTTGGTAGCATTTTTTTTACATATTTCGGTGGTGGTGGAATTCCTAAGTGTAATCTGTACAGCAAATCGATTCCTATGATTACTCTGTCTTCCATATGTGGGAGGATGAAAAAGGTGTGTCTGATCGTCTGTTCGTTTATTTGAACCGGAAGTTCCATATATCCCTGCGTTTCGCCCGTGGATCCATTTGCCAGGCCTACCGCTCCCCTTTCTCCTTTGGTTTCGAACCCCTTTCCGTTCAATTCTTGGGCTGTGATGTGATTAACTAGGGAGATCTCCGATCCTCCTTCTAGTAAGGCTTGGTATTTTTGTCCTTGAATAATTATCGTTATGTGCGGTCGCGGCGTGAATGTTATGCGGGGCTCGGGGTTGTGTTCGCGACCGCGCTTTCCCCGGCCCCGGAGGCTTTTCCCGCCTTCGGGTGGCAGTCTCTTGTTAGGACTCCGTCCGCCCACATTGGGAGTAAAATTTCTTTGCTTGTCTCTGGCACTGCGCGCGCGTGTGCCCTCTTTGCTTGCATCGCCAGCAGCAATCTTTTTTGTTATATACCGCTGCTATTGCCGGTTTTGCGGTGTCTTTTTCGCGTTTTGCCTCGTCTTTCTGTTCTTGTAGTATGTCTTCGAATTCCGCGGCCCGGGTCTGTAGCTCTACTATGCTGTGTACGTCGTCGATCCTCACGTAATGTTTATAAGCCGGGTTCATATTTTCGTAAATGATATCGAGCTGCTCGTCTCGCGAGTATCCTCCGGCCCGACGCATCAGTGTCATCATTACCGTGACGTACTGTGCAAATTTTTCCGTCGATTGCTGATGTCGCCCCATAATTTCTCGACGCAATGTAGCCGCGTATCGTCGAGGTAAAAATTGTCTCCGGAAATCGCGTTCGAACTTATTCCACGTTTCCCATGAGTCCCGGTAATTCCTGTACCACAATAGCGTGTCTCCTTTTAATAATTCGGGGAGTCCCTGTAAGAGTTGTGTTGTCGTGAACCCATACGCCTGCCTTAACTCCCCCACCCTTTCTAAAAAGCGGCGGGGTCCCGGCCATCAAAATGGCATCCCCATTTGCGAATTTGATTAATCGTTTTACCGTCGTAGGAAAACGCCATTTCCGTGGCCGTGGGTGTCCGGAAATCTATGTTTGCCGGTGTCGGGGCTGTTAGTCGGGGAATCGCCCCCTGGGTTCCCACTTCCCCTGCGTACGCCTCGAAAGCGTCGACCTGTTCGGGATGTTCCTTCGCGAATCGACTCATTCGTTTGCGAAGTTCCTCCAAAGTACCCGCATCTTCTATATTTAGCGCTTTCGCCATCGTAATCAATTGGTCTTTTTTAATCTATAGATCCACGCTTTCATTCTTATGTATGCATGCTCTATTCGTATTCTAGTTTTACTACTGTTCGGGCGCCAATGTCACGGACGACTTCCGCTTGAAGTGCCGTCGGATAGTACGAGTCGGGATCAGGGATCGTAATAATGAGAGCGTGTGCGTATGGTTAGAAAAAAAAGTGTATTTATTGTGTAAGTGTGTGTTGTACAGAGTGTGTGTGTGTGTGTATGTGTGTATGTGTGTGTGTGTATGTGTGTGTGTGTGTGTGTGTGTAGGTGCGTGAATTGTGGACGCCGAGTGCGTCTATGGTGACGCGAGATTACGAGAGGCGTGACGCTCGTGGTATTGCTAGCGCGTGGCACGGGCGGTGTGAACGCGTGGTCTAATATATCCGTAAATGCTTCTGCTCGACTGTATTAAATCGGCGCGCAAGAGGTTCGTGAGAAATAAATGCAATCCGCTCGCTCGCAATACGGATGCGGTTCGGTATAAAATTCGATGCGCGTCGTGAATCTTTACTGGTTGCAATGCGCGTGTTTATGTTTTCGCGCAGTCAATGACTGCTGCTGTAGCGCGCGTCGTGTTTTTCTATGCGCGTGTCTGGGCACTCGGCCTAGCCCGGTTTTTCTGGTAGCGATAGGCTAGTTGTAATTCCGTGAATTACAATTATTTTCCGCGATGCGGATCTTCCTCGGAATTATCGCTATATTTCCCGTGATTAGAACGGAATTTCGAGGAACGCCGTGCCGACGAGAACTGCTCGTCCGGGGTGGCTCTGCTCTCCACCTCGAGATGAAATGCAACGGCGTTTGGTGGTCGGATCGTGGACCGTCGTGTCGAGATCTCTCGACCGAACCGGAGTGCGCTCGGGTTCGTTCTTTTCGGTCGGTTATAGAATAAGAAGGAAAGAGCCTTGATCGAGGATCGAGAACACTCGATGGAGGAAGAGTTCGCTCTACCTCTTTTCCTTGGATCTTTTTGGGCTACTCTTCAGGAGCGGTTTAGGTTTTCGGAGCTAGTTCACTCGCTGTGAGCTAGCTGGAAAAAGGTGATTAGTCTGCCGAACATGCCTGTTTTATACCGGGCTAATTGCCCGGGGGGGCGGCGGTATTCCCCTTCCGGAACGGGTTTTTCGGAAAACGGTACGGTCGGGGCCCGTTCCGAGGGGGATCGGGGGCGCGCCGAGCCGGGTTTTCGCCAGTCGACGGTGGGGCACGTCGGCAGCGCTCGGCTGTGTTCGGCTCATTTAACGACTTAATGTTCGTTTAAAAAATGTGGGCGCACCGCGCCCCTGCCTTTGCCCGGCGGATGTTCTACCGGACGGCAGCTTCCGGCGGATCGCATGCCGGGTAAACGATGCATTTAAAGGGGGTGCACGGGGTGCATCGTTACATCTGGAACAATTGATATAATTTATTTTTTTTCTATTCAAGCTTATACTTTAAACATTTATATAATCAATACTGTATATATATATATATATATATATATATATAAAGTAAAGAATTAATCAGCGCTCTTGAGCTGGTAGCAAACTGAGCAGAAAAGTCCTGTGCCATTTTACAATTTTCGCAATAGTTATTGAAATATTTATTATTTATATTTATTATTGAGAAAGATTTCACATAATTTTGTATAAACTACGAAATATCTAATCAAATATTCATTTTTCGATTATCTTACCTTAATACTTTTATGCATAGAATAATGAGAAGAATCGATTGGTATAAAAAAATATATCCATGTGTAAATAAAAAAAATATATCCATGTGTAAATAAAAAAAATATATTGTTGATCATTACAGATTTATATTCTTTTTTTACAACCAACAATGTGTTTTCTTTTTCGAAATCACGATATAAATTGGATAATATTTAACAAGATTAATAATAAACATTTTAATTACATATTAATTAAAAATAATCTGATTTATGTCGTGCTTGGTTTCGTTTTAATCGTAAAGATCTTATTAATGTACTATAATTACTATATTAATAATGTACTATAATTATTTTCAAATTGGTAGAATGCAAAATAAAAACTTTAATTTTGATTTTATTCAATTTCAATATTTTATAGATACAGGACGATCTCTCCGAGATACTGGAGAGTTTGAAAGCGAAAGTGAGAACGTGTAAAGAGCAAGCGAAATAACCAACGTCAAAGAATTCCGAAGTCTCATTCGCGAGGTTTTCTTATCTCGAGTTATTCGTATCGTATTTCATCTTACACTAGAAAATCGAATTTTTATATTTCGCATATTATCGGTCCGAAAATAATTGTAATAAGTTAATGAGATTTTCGTGATTAAAATGACACTAATACATGATATAAATCGGATAACATTTAAACAAGATTAATAATTAATATTTTAATTATATATTAATTAAAAACTATCCGATTTATATCGTGATGTTATTTTAATCGTAAAAATTTCATTAATCCATTAAAATTATTTTCGGATCGATAAAATGCGAAATGTAAAAATTTTATTTTCTGTGCTAAGATGAAATACGATACGAAAAACTGGAGACAAAGAAAGGCTCGCGAACGAGACTTCGGAACTCTCTTTGATTTTGGTCATCTCGCTTGCTCTTTACTCGTTCTCACTCTCGCTTTCGACGACTCTCTAACATCGAAGATCTTTAAAGAGCTTTCTTATCTATAAAATGTAAACATCGAATAAAATGAAAACTAAACTTTTATTTCACACATTTTATTGATTTAAAAATAATTTTAATAGATTAATCAGATTTTTTTGATTAAAATGACACCAAACACGACATAAATCGAATAGTTTTTACTTAAGTAAGTAAAAAAAATTATATCTAATTGAAAATTATTCGAATAATGTCATCTTGTTTGATCTCATTTTAATCATAAAATCTCATTAACTCTAAAGTTATATATGTTCTATAAAATAAATTAATATATATATATATATATATATATATATATATATATATACAGGGTGAGCCATTTTAATTAACGCACGCAATTATTTCAGAAACAAAGCATTTTAGAGAAAAATGTTTCATGGTGACAAAAGTTTTATGGTTTCGAGGGGGCCATAAGATGGTATCATTGATTTGACACTGAAGAGTCATTTGAAGGTCACGTGAAGGTCACCTCAATTTTTTTAAATTGCACCCCTTATTCTTTATTACATATTCTTGTAGCTGATCTCGAGAGCTTTCCAAAATCCTATAACTAAATGTTTTTCCGTTAAGTACTTTTCGAGTTATAAGGCTTGAAATAATATCTTAATTTTACATAAATGATAAAATATCTAATAAAATATTTATTTTTCGATTATCTTACCTTAATACTTTTATGTACAAAATAATGGGAGGAATCAATTGGTGTAAAGAAAAAACATAGTTGTTTCGAAAAAGAAATATGTATAAATTTGCAATTAACAATTCCATATTTTTTCTTAGAAACAACTGTATGTTTTTACAAATTTTTAGTCTCTGTATATTCTGTTATTTTCAAGGAATATATTGTCTGTCAAATGGTCTGTCATGTGGCATCTACAAGAAAAATGTTCTATTTATTTATAGAACTTTTGATGTATGACAAAACATTATGCCATAAAAATAAATAAAATTTATATAATATATAAAGACAAAAAATATATACAAAATAAGTTATTATTTTATCTCACAAAGATTGTTTTATTCATTATAAGCTTTATAATTTATTTTTTATATTGAATTTTAATATATAAACTTTTATATTTATATAATATTAAATTCTTTACATATATAAATATGTAAAATGTAATATGTATATATTATCATATGTATATTTACATATGTATCATATATATATATTGATTTTTTTTTGAAGGGGGGAAAATGCCTTATGCATACCTTGCTGACCGGCTCAGCGAGGTTATGTGGTACTCGCACCTACAAAACCCCCTTTTAAAGCACACCAACCATGCATATACACATGCACACATTCACATGCTCACTCGCTCACTCGCATGCATATACACATACACGCATACACACACATATATATATATATGTATATATATATATGTTTTATATATATATATTATATATACATACACACACACATACATACATACATACATATATACATACATACATACATACATATATACATACATACATGCATACGTTATATGTATATGTACATACATATATGTATGGTATAAAAACTATCCATCAATTATTTTAAGGTCTTCATAACGAAAACCTGACTTCCTTAAAATAAAAGTAGAAAGCCAATATTTTTATTTTTTACGTCGTGTTTATTTTAATATCACTTTATTTTAAGAACATGTCTTCATAATGGAAACATACATTTTCAAAGTAAATATTTAAAATTGTTTTAATATATATTATTGTGAAATAAATAAGTAGATGTTTTAAAATAAATTTATAGCAATAAAATATATAACAAAATATAACATAAAATATAATATAAAACAAATTTATAACAATAAAATCAACTTCTTTAAAGGATATAATTTATATACATTTTTATTACAATAAAAAAATATATTCTTTTAGAAATGATTTTTCAAATGTTTAATGCTTATTAAATAATAGGTATAAATAAATAATAGATATAATAAAATTTTGTCTTTTAATTTAGAACGTAAAGAATTGATATATATATATGTGCATTTTTTTATCATAATGCAAAAATCGCAATCACAGCAGAAATAATTACATAAATCTAAACTAACAGGATCTTACTCACGGGGAAATCTATATAATAGACTTCCAATAACTGAAAAAATCAGTTATATATTTTTTGATGTCTCTTTTCCCCTTGTATATTGAGACATCTATTTTTAGTGATTTTAATATCACCCGCATTATATATTTTACGGTATTCATTTGTACCTTGCCTTATAATTGTAGAATACCGTGTACACATATACATATGCATATATATATTTATATTATATATACGATATATAATTTATATGTATCGTATTGTACTTTCTTATATTTTCATTATCATTATATGTATCTTATATTATCATTAGCAATAAGAAAATGCATGGTTTTACAATTTCTTAGCATGATCGTATTTAGAACCTTATATTTATTTATTCCGTGATAATACCTGCTAGTTTACGATTTATGTAATTATTTCAACTCTGATTGCGATCTTCTAAGAAATTGAAAAATTCATACTACTTTTTCTTAGTACTATAAAATAATATTGACTGCAAAGTAAAACATAATATACATTTTTTATAATAAATATAATATTATGATATAATAACAGTAAATATTATTTTACACAATGACAAAACTGTAAGATACATAAAATTATAAAGAAAAAAATAAGTTCGTACATTTAAATATATCATTTTCTAAATAATATGCTTATTACACCTTCTATATTGTTTCATTTATGTTTCTTTTTCTCTTTTATGAAAAAGTTAAATATTAACTTTTTCAATCATAACTTTTTTATAAAATGAAAATATAAAACATGAAAACATTTAGTCATTAAGTTTACCTTTTACTTACTTAAAAACTTTCCAACTTTCCAACTTTCCTATAAGAAAATTTATGAATTTTTGCAGCACGATTGTTATACCTCGTACGAGAATATAATTTTATAATTAGCATATATTAGATTTTAACATTTGTATCCGATGTTCATAACATTTATTATTTTTATCTAGTCACTCTGGATGTACTTTGTTCGTTGCGTATATACATTCTTTCATAATTTGATCCAGAATCTGTGTAGATGCCCAGTAATGTTGCCACGTACGATCAAATGCCGTTAATTGGGTTTTAGTAATATTTATATATACAGTTGTTGGGCGCACTAATTTCGTCACTATTGGAGCATCTTCATCTTCATTTTGATATTTACAAAATTCTATATATTTCTCATTTGCTGTCGATTTATCCATTGGAATTTTCATGATATCGTTGCGACAATACTCACAGTTGCTTTTAGCAATATTTTTTCGCGCCACAAATCCAGCAAAATAGGTAATAGCATTTTTATCATAACTGTTGTCACATGAATTTACACTTTGAATTTTTTCGATATTAGATTCTTCAAGAAGAATATTAACATCTTCAGCAAAATCGATTTCAGATTCATCATATTTTACAACAGTATTGCTCGTATTTATTAAACTCTCAATCCTTTTCAAACAAGTTCACTTGGTTGATTTATGAGAGTTTCCGATTCTGAACATTGAACATTGCCTTTATCACTGGTTTGAATGTATCCTGTAGAAAGTATATGTCTGATAGATAATTGAACCATTCTTGCGGTTGGATTGGGATTAAATCCTCCACGTTGTCTTAGTTTTGAAAATAAGTGTTCTACTGAATCTTGATTACATAATCCTGTCGCAAGTTCAAATCCTTCATATTGACTTGAAAGATCTTTAAAAGTTGCAAGAATAGCTTTTACAGTTAAGGCAAAACCTTTAAAACAAGGAAGTTGACTTATACATTCTGCTGATTTAGACCATTTTGAGCACCATTTAGCAAAATCTGTTAATAGATTTTCGATATCCGGATTTTTCGAGGATAACGGTCGTTTGCCGCCAAAAGAAATATTAAGACTATAAGAGTTGCATGCATCAATTATATTATTTAAGCGCTCTATAAATTCTGCTGTTGCTTGCCACGTACTTGTATTTAATGCTTTTTCGTGGCCAGCTGTTTTCATAGCGGCAGCAAAAGTATGGCTCAATATCTGGAATGCTCTTTTCACATTCATTGATTCAAAACTATTCGGATGAATGTGTTCTTCTGTTATGTGAGATAATAAATTTGATCCTCCTGTTGTGGCATTATCAATAGACCATGTTAATTCAATATCAGAATATGATGCGATAATTTTGCCATCACAATAAATATTTCCATGCGTTCTGAGGAAACTTAGTAATCTTTTTACTAGATGTGGGAAGTCAAACGATGCATTAAATTTTCTCTCATTATAAAAAAAGAATGGATTTTCCGGGTTAATATTGAGTTGAGTATAAGCATTTTGATTACATGTGCCTTGATCACATGTTACAAGTCGCACATCAGCACCCGTTTCACTCAATCTGTCTAAATATTCTTTTATTAATTTTATTATTTCGTCTCCTTTCACGCATTTTCCTGGGAAGAAATATGCTAAAGGTTATCGCCAAGCATTGTGTGCATTTAAACTGTCCAGACAAAAAACAAAAATGCATTTGCTTCTTTCTGATTTTCTTCCCAAAGGTCCAAGATCGACAAGGCCTTCTATTTCATCTAATCTTGACGAATATTCTTCTTTTTATGGCCATTTCATCCCATTTTAAAGCACATACTCTTTTTCCATGGTATGTGATAAATCTTTTCCTTCAATTTTTGAAATATGAAATTACAAAATCCTGGCCGTACATCATATTCTTCCAACCATCTTTTCATAGTTCGTGGCCCAGGAAAATTACAATCTGCTTTTCTTAAGCGGCAGAAAGCAGCGGCTGAATAATAATATAATTGTATTGATAAATTTTTCTCTTCTTCTATACATGGCGCATTGGGTATATGTAATTGTAAATTTATCATTGCCTTTGTAACGGGATGTAGATCTTGTTCATTTATCAATTTTTTTAATACTTTTTTCTTCTGTTTATCTTTTTTTGGTGTTTTACATATTTTTTTAATATGACGTAAGCGATATTTCAAATCTCTTACTTGGGTTCGCAATCGAATGTTTTCAGCTTTTAGAAATTGAATGTTTATATATAACTTATGTATTATTTTTTTATTATTTTCTGTATGTGTATTAAATTTTGTATTTTTTGTATTGTTTTTTGTACTACTTTTATTAGAAGGTAGAGATATAGAGACTCTTTCATGCATAGGTGTAGAGGCTCTTTCATGCATAGGTGGCTTTAAATGTACCCATTCCATAATAATTTCCTCTTCCGCAGAAATATTAAAATTTAAATGTCGTGATTGGTAGCATCGCACTGAACATTGCTTTTTTATTGTATGTTCATTCATGTTAATATTTTCAATTACAGTTGATGCAGATGATGTTGATGCATTCTCCATAAATTTTGTTGCTTCTTGTAAATAAAGCACTTGCTCCATTTCGATATGTTTTCTTTTTTTATCTTTCATTGTATTAGTTCCATTATTTATATTTAAATTAGGAGACTCAAAGGAAATTAATACATTTTCTTCATTATTTATGCTTGTATTTAGAGATTTAATAGGAATAGATATGTCTTTATTACTTACATTGATATTATGACACTCGAAAGGAATCGGTACTGCATCACGTTTTAATCCTTTTTCATGTTTTAATCGCACTATTTGTAAATGAATCTTGAAGAAAGTGGTCTTCGCACAATCCCGCACGTCGAAGAGAACTGGCAGACCATTTTTCTAATTCTCTATTCCCTATAATAAAAACAAAATATAAAAAAATGAGGATGTCATAGTTATACACTTGATCAAGTATACTCTAAAGCCTCCTCTATAATGAAAGTCGTAAAGTCATGAGTCGTAAAAAATGATCAATCACAATTAAATTTAGAAAAGAATATTTGATTATTTTTCTTTAAATTGGACTCTCATTGTAGAGGAGGCTTTAATAAATATCCTGTATATAATTTTAATAACTAAAATTTAACTTTTCATGATAAAAAAATGATCTATTGAAAATATTGAAAATAAAAGTTAAAAATTAAGATTTCTAATATTGTTAATAATATGAAATATTTCGAAATATCAATTTTTCACATAAATAAAATAAAAACTATACGGGAATGTCTGATTTTTAAATATAATAAAAAATAATAATAAAAAATGTGTGTAAATATATATATAAATGTGTGTATATATATATATATATATATAAATATATAAAAGTTGCGTTATTTAATATTACACCCATATTATTTTTAAAAGATATCTCACTCCTGCACATTCATTCACAGAGATATACGTACAGATATATGTATTCGCAGATAGATATGTAGAAATACTTCAAAGATATACTACAAAGATATATACGTATATTAATACTTCGATATATACGTAAATACTGTAAAGTTAATATAAATCAATAAGATAAAGCTTTGTAAGCTTTTTAATTACAAATAATCTTTTTATTTTGCTTTATTTTGTAGATATATAGGTCTCTCAACATAAATGCCTAACCCTGCATATTATCAATTTATATATTTTATTTATTTATTTATTTATTTATATATTTATTTATTTATTCTATATATTATATCATAATCTAAAATATTTAATATTAAAATTTTGTATAATTTTTAGATGATTGCAATGGATTGAAGTATGCAACGAAATAAATTTAGTAACAACAGGTTCAAAATATGATAAAACAGAACTTATTAATATTTAAATAATAATAATGTTTAATAATAAGAAATAGATATATATTTTAAGGAGTCTTAGTAAATTAATATTAAAAAAAATCAGCTTTATTATATTGTTTAAAATTTAATTTATATTTTAAATTTTATACATATTTATACATATAATTTTATACATATAATACATTTTATACAAATAATTTTACAAACATATATAAATCTATATAAATGTTTGATATTTATACATATATAAATTTATATAAATGTTTTATATTTATACGTATATAAATGTTTCATATTTATACGGAAACTGCGAAAAGGCAACCGACATAATGGCACTTTTAATAAATAATAAGATTTAATTATAATAATTAATATTAATTCCTCCATTTTTCCCTTTTCCTCGTCCTCCTCTTCCTCACTTTCCTCTTCCTCTTCTCTGTCCTCTGCCGCCTCGCACTCCGCGTCCTCTCCATCCTCCCCGTCCTCTCATCGCTGATTTTACAGCAGACTCTATCAACTCATTGAGCTCTTGTTTCTAAAACATTAAATAGTAAATGTAATAACATAACTGTAAAGCAACACATAATAAATATAAACAAACATGTAATATATTTTATAAATTTTTAGCAGAATACAAGCAGAATACAAAAAAAAATATAATTATTAATTGAAAGGAATATTTTATTTTTTATATTAATAATAATATAGTAAAATAATTATAATAATAATTATAATATAAATTATAAAAAAAGTAATTAGCATCATTTATATTAATTAAAAACGAAAAAATAATAAAATATATATAATAACAAATTATTATTTAAAAAAACTGAACTTCTCGTGTTTTTCTCTAATATAATAATATTACATGTATAATTTTAATGATTTTAGTATCTTCTAATAAATAGTATCTCTTTATAAAATATTGTTTAATACTTACACTTAAAGTTATTATTGATGATACTTCTGCCGATGCCGGTATAGATCTGATTTCCATCTCGGATGTCATTGCCGGCGTCGATGCTGATGCTACTGTCGGCATCGATGTAGATGATGATGCTGCCATCGGCACCAATGTCGATGCTGATACTGCCGTCGGCACCGATGTCGATGCTGATGCTGCCGTCGGCACCGATGTCGATGCTGCCATTGGCACATCCAATTCAGACAATATCGTTTCAGATATTGTTTCCTAAAAAAAGGGCAAAAAATTATGTAAAAATTATGTAAAATGATGTAAAACTATATAAATATACACACATACACACGCACGCACGCACGCACGCACGCACGCACGCACGCACGCACGCACGCACGCACGCCCGCACGCCCGCACGCCCGCACGCCCGCACGCCCGCACGCCCGCACGCCCGCACGCCCGCACGCCCGCACGCCCGCACGCCCGCACGCCCGCACGCCCGCGCCCGCACGCCCGCACGCCCGCACGCACGCACGCACGCACGCACGCACGCACGCACGCGCGCACACATATATACAGGGTGATTCAAAATAACCTTTTGCAAAATAACCTGCCTGCCTATTGTACCCGACCCGTCATGCGTTAACTACTTTCTTTAATAATTCGAAAACTAAGCTTCGGACGAAATTTTGCAAAAAAGAAAAATCGTCTTAGAATTGACTCAATAATCTGTCATTTCAGGGACACAGGGGTTATTTTGAATCACTCTGTATATACCATAATCCATATAACTACTAAATTATTTAAAGACACGCACAATGCTAATGTAAAAGAATAAAAAAAAGATAAATAGAAGGAAAAAAGATAAAGAAAAAGTAGCGAAGTATGTTTAAAGATTTCGATGTTCGAACTCGAAGTACTAATCGCCGTAAAAAAAGATAAATAAATCGAATAGAAAATAAATCTTATCGAAATTCGCTCATACATTCAAAGCATAAAAAACGAAGAATAATATGCAAGTAAATGACACATAAGAAATATGCAATATATTAACGAAGTATTTCACGATGATTGCATGCGACACGAATATTTGAATAATTACAAGATATATTATTTAGATGTATATTGTATTTACCATAATTCTCTGTTAATCCTTAGATTAAAACAATTTAATGACAAGATTGCCCACGACTAATTAATAAAGTGACGACGAAATGAAGATAGTAAAAAGAATGCGTGATAATAAAAAAATAAGCGATGTACACACAACCAGAGCACGCGTACGATACACTGTACGACTGATGACTGCCGACTGCCGACTGCTGCGAGCACGAGTGCTGATCATATAGATACCGGATAGGCGATTCTACAAGCAACCATATTGGAGGAGATGATACACAAAGCGAAAATCGTGTACACGTGATATGCCGCTCGCGATCGGCCTGCCGGCCATTGGTTCTCGGCTCACGGCTCACGTGGATTGAAGCGCTTGTGTAACTTTACACCACATGTTTGCCGATATTTGAAATGAAAGCGCAAATGATAAATCACAAATAATAAGTCGGTCATAAACATAACACTATATTATTTCAAAACTACATATTACGATTTACACGCATAAATACATTAGAAAAAATGATACAACATATTAAAAATAAAATATATAATATGAAATTAAATATTAAAATATAAAAAAAGAATATAAGTTCTTCTAAACATAATCTGATCTGAATAATTATATTTAAAACAAAATATTAGTAAAACGTACGAATATAAAATATTGGAAAATTTATATAATAAGATGATATAAAAACTTACCACTGTATCCACAAATGATGTCTTTTATCAGTCTGCAACGGGAATCTATATAAACGTTTTTCCTGGGATCTTAAATTAGTACAACCTTTATACATACACTTATCGTAGAAATTATTTATGCGACGTTGATTAGACATTTTAATTTTATCTAGTTATTGTCTCTTCCTTAATGATAAAAAAATATTATTTAAAATATTATTTAACAAATGAAAACTGTTGCACCAGCACAAATAAGAAATATAACACCTTCACCAAAATACAAATAATCCTTTACATATAGAATCGCGTACAAAATTCTTTACGGACAATAATCGCGAAGTATTATGAAAATAAAAAAGCGTGTACTTCTCATGCGAAATCGTCAAGAAGACAGCGAAGATACGATGATACGCGGTAGCCTTTCCGTACTCCTCCTATCCTATCATACACTTAAATATAGTTGCAACAAATTTTTAAAATCTAATAATGTATATATATCTATATCTGTATTTACCAGTTTTTATTATATTATTACGACAAAGTGATCAATGAAGTAGTTGATCATTTGAAGAAAGAATTCGAAATTAAGATATTCGAACCGAATTGCTTTGTTGGTCTTGAGTTGGAGCGTGATCGTGCTAACAAGACGATTAGTTTAAGTCAAATCGGATACTTAAAGAAGGTACACATAATTCGTACTGGAACGTTTCAACATGAGTAATTGCAATCGATCATCGATTCCCGGAGAAGGAAAAGCATTAAAGAAGATTCATGAAACCCTGAAAACAATAAATGAAGTTAGTTTTCCTTATCAACAAGCGATTGGTTCATTACTATACGCCGCTATGATGACTAGACCAGACATTGCATTTCAAGTTGGAAAGGCTGCAAGAAAAGTTCAAAATCCAAGTCATGAAGATGTAGTAGCTGTAAAACGTATTATGCGCTACATTAAAGGAACCTTGAACACTCGCTTGAAGATAGGAGGTGGCAAGCTAATCTTGGAAAGATTCTGCGACTCAGATTGCGCTGGTTGCCATGAAACTGCTAAAAGTACGTACGGTAATGTCTTTATATTCAATAATGGAGCAGTTGTTTGGGAAGAGCAACATCGTGGCAGACTCGATTACGGTAGCTGAATATCAAGCTGTTTTCGAAGCAACAAAGCTATCAATCTGGTTGCGAGATTTGATTGGCGAGTTGACTGTACTGGAAGGACCAACTACGATTTGGTGTGACAATCAGGCAGCAGTGAAGCTATCAAATTCAGAAGACACGTACCAAATATGTGAACGTCAGATTTCATTTCCTCAGAGAAGCTGTTAAAGATGGAACTGTTGTGCTGAAACATATCTCTGGACTGGAAAACCCTGCGGACATGTTCACAAAACCCCTCCCTAGTGCTAAACTCCAAAACTGTTGTGAACTTTTAAATTTGAAGTAAGCTGATTGCAAGAGAGGGTGTTGGGAGTGTGCAATCTATCGTATATATATATATATGTCTATGCCGGTTACGGCCATATAGGGTTCGTTAGTTATGAAGCCCTTCCGATAGATGTCGCGTCGTGTTTAAGAACGGACCTAAGTTCCTTAACTTACTTCGCGCACTCATGCTTGAGTTACTGAGTTACTAACTGAGATACTGTAGTACTATGCATTCGCGCGCTTACTCTCGATTATATTTTCTGCTAAAATAAAAGATTAATCCCAACAGATTTTTTATTTTCGCGGTATCTTTCACTTATTGATTACAGTGACGTAATTTTTAAATGTCACCTGAGGAATTATAAGAAATGTGAATTATTAGACAGCATTAATAAGAAGGAAGTCAAAAAATATCTTAAAGATATCTACTATGATAAACTTGAAGTCATTTTTAAGATGTTTTTAGAGATATGTGATGTTTGAATTTTTATATATGTGCATACATGCATACATACATATATATTATATATATATATATACTCAATAAAAAAAAAAACAAATAATAAATATTAAAAATTTAAGAAAGGAAAAAATTTAATAATATATATTATACAAAAAAAAGGAAAAAGAGGAACAAAAATTACGTACATGTGGAAAATAATTTGAAACTATTTCACATTAATTATCTGTTTGTGCACTTATACATACATATTTTAACACGCACGTGTTTAACCTTTCACTCCATTACATTATGTTCGTTATAAAACTGATTAATTACACAAACCTGCAAGGTTCAGTTACAAAAAGCAGAGTAAGTGAAATAATAAGCAATGAAAGAAAAGCAGAGTAGGTGAATCTGATAGATTTTGTGATACTGAAAACGAATTTGGCTGTTGAAAAAGAATTTTCCCAGCACGGTTCAGGTTTTTATGTAACTTATATTAAATATCTAAAGTGTCTAAAAATTGCACATAATTCGTAAAACTTTTTTTGTTAATAACTCTTGTCTATAAATTTTTAATAAATAATGAGTGACAGCTAAAACGTTTTGAATGTTACTCAGCCCAGTAACAACATATGTCAAAATCAAGATCATTAACTTCACTTCGTTTGTTGGCAGAAATTTTTCGAATAAAATAATATGGCTTTTCTCACAACTGTTGGTCTGTTAACTTTACTCTACTATTTCTCCTACTTAATTTTTTCCTCAATTTTGGATTGCGATATATTGCTCAGTTTTAAGGAGATATTTGGCAAACCTGTATGTAAGTACATTTATTTATAGTGTTATTTATACGAATTTAAAAAGCCACGGGAAACTTTTCTTTGAGCGCCATAAATTAGATGACATAAATAAAGAACCCTTGTTTGGTCATACGATTTATACAGGGTGTTAGAAAAGTCTGGGAACGGGTAATTATCTCCGAAAATAGTGATCCTGTGGGAAAATGTTTCATACAAATGTTATAGGGTTTTAAGTGACGCATTAAACAGTAAGAATTATTAACAATTAACAATTAACAATTACATATTTTTTCTTAAAAATAACTATGTGTTTTCTTTACACCAATTGATTCCTCTCATTATTTTGTACATAAAAGTATTAAGGTAAGATAATAAAAAAATGAATATTTTACAAGATATTTTACGGTTTATGTAAAATTAAGAAATGACTTCAAGCTTCATAACTCGGAAAGTACTTAATGAAAATCAATTTAATTAAAGTGTTTTGGAAAGCTTTCGAGTTAAGCTACTACAAGAATATGTAATAAAAAATAGGAGGTTCTATTTAAGAAGTTGAAGGTGATCTTGACGTGACTTTAACAACACTTTTCAAGGTCATAACTGTTCATGTCATATTACTGTTTAACCTTGCCCTGCTTACCTTAAAACCCTACAACTTTTGTCTGAAACATTTTCCCACGGGATTACTATTTTCGGAGATTAATTGATCGTTCCCAGACTTTTCTAACACCCTGTATAATTGCGCCAGAAGAATTCCAGATAGAGCTTTCTTTATACAGGGTGTCCCGCAACTGCCGCTCCATATTTTAAAGATAGATTCTCTGGCCAATTTGAAAACGATTTTTCTTCAGCGAAAATGTCGAAGAAGATCATTATTTTTTGCATATTCCCAATTTTTGTCATGATGTATCTTTCTAACTAAGCCTTAAATTAAAATTCTATTAAAGTAAACTCTATCTAAAATTAACTAAAGAATGTTACTTTATTAATATTTTATTCCCATAAGGCTTAGTTTGCGAAAAACCCTTTATTTTCAATTATTTATAACTCGAAAACTATTAGTGCCTCGACATTTTCGCTGAGGAAAAATCGTTTTTAAATTGGCCAGAGAATCTACCTTTAAAATATGGAGCGGTAGTTGCGGGACACCTTGCATATAGGATGTGAGGAAATTTTTTGCAGTTCCGAAGTGTAAAGGTAAATTGGCTTAAATTAAGAAGAAAGGTCTTCTGTTTTATATTTGCGAATAATTAACGAAAAATTAATTAAAGAAGATCGACCAATGCGCGAGGAGAAGAGCCTTCGCCGCGCGCCGCCATTATGTTACAGTGACCCATCTTCACCGCCACGCACTTCTAGCCATGCGCATTGACCGATCTTCTTTAATTAATTTTTTATTTTCTTATTTTTTTATTTTTTTATTTTAATTATTGCAAATATCGCAAAACAGTAGAAGACCTTCCCTATTAATTTGAGCCAATTTATCTTCACACTTCTGGACTGCGAAAAATTTCCTGACACTCTGTATATAATATTTTATAACATAATTATATATTAAAAAAAATTTATTTTATAAAAAAAACTCTGTACTGCAAAATCTGTTCTAACTTATATGGACCATGAAAAATAGAGAAGTTTATATGTAATGTATAAATGTATAAATAAATCTTTATTGATTTATTTTGCTGCCACAGCTTCTTTGAAAGGCAAAATTGTATGGATAACAGGTGCATCCAGCGGTATTGGAGAACAGTTAGCCTACGTGTTAGCTAAAGCAGGCTGCAAATTAATCTTGTCCGTTCGGAGAGTCGCTGAATTGGAACAAGTGAAAAAAAAATGTCTAGGTAAATTGACATATTCCTTCCAATAAATTAACGATCCAATAAGTTAATTCTTCTTCATATAATTTGAAATATTAAATTGTATAAAAATATGCTGAGATTTTTATAAACGTTTTACTCTCTTCTCTTCAGAAAACAAATATTTGAACGACGATGATGTGGAAGTGTACCCTTTAGATTTGCTTAATCTGGACTCGCACGAAAAAGCATTCCTACACGTAATCAATAAATTTGGCAAAGTACGTTTCACGTATTTACGATTTACGATCACGTTGATTTGCGCAATTCGATGAAAACTTTTATGTATATTTGTCATTTTTTATTATATTAATATTTATTATTTATTAATTTATATTTATCATTTTTTATTTGATCGAAAAAGAATCTTACTACGATATGCATTTCAGTTGGATATACTCGTTAATAATGCTGGTCGAAGTCAACGAGCGCAATGGGAAAACATTCAAGTAGCAGTCGATAGAGAAATATTTGAATTGAATGTATTATCCATTGTATCTTTAAGTAGATTAGCAGTTAGGTATTTTTTACAAACAGGCTACGGCCAAATTGTCATCAACTCTAGCGTCGCGGGATTTTTTCCGGCAACTATGTCAGGATCGTATAATGGTACTAAACATGCGTTACACGTAAGTACTTTTAAGCCGTATACGATAATTTTATTGAACGAATAATTTTACGAAAATTTTTAAGAGAAATAGGTAGTAACATTATATTATTTGCAGGGTTATTTTAAGTCATTAATGTTAGAACACTCTAAGCATATCGATGTGACAATCGTTTGTCCGGATCCGGTACAGTCGAATTTTCTGGCCGAAAGCTTTACAGAAAGATCTGGTATAGTATGTATTATTACATGAAACACATTTCAATAAAAAATAACAAAAAGAGTGAATAAAACTCACAATTCTCGTTTTTCTGAGAGTATTTTATAATGAAACACTCTCTCGAGTTTCCTGAAACACTCTGTGTATTTTGCGCATTAATTGATTATAACATATACATATTTAATCAATTGCTGTAATTTGGTTTGTTTGGAAATACGGTATAAATACAAAAATAGACAAAAATAAAATAAGCGCAAAACGTTGTGCAACTTTAGTGGGGATATCAATTGCGAATAAGTTGGACGAAGTATGGATTGCCAAACCGTCTGTGTTGCGATTGCTCTACATATTTTGTTTCCCAAACTTTGGAAAATGGTACATATATATTTCATTTATTATTCTTCTACTACTATGCAATTAAATCGATCAAAAAATTCATTCAGGATTTAAATTTTATTTTTGTTAGATTATCCATTTACTAAACGAAATTTGGTTAAAAATTTTATTGATAATCTCATGTATTATGTAAGATGAAAAGAATTTGAAAAAGCAGAATATAAATATATTTAGAATACATAGCACAAAAAATTATAAATATAATTATATTACAATTAAAGTAATTATATAGAATGAGTTTGCATTTATAAAATTATAGAAAAAAAGAGAACAAAAGAAATGAATTTTTTGATTGATTTTAATATAATTGTATGAAATTAATAATACATAAATTTTATGTTCTTACAAAGGTTATTGAAGACCCTAGGCCCAAAATATCTAACGAAAGTACGGGATGCTAAGGTTCCTAATCAAAATTAATTGTTATTTTTAAAACAGTCTAATGATAATTAGTATTTATTTTCAAATTGGTCAATTTTAAAATTTGTCATTGTTTTTCGAGCTTTTTACTTCCCATTCTCAAAATAGCTTCTTTGAATAATGAATAATAGAGTTCAATGGCGCATAGAGAGTCGTCGTTTTCGGGGATGGGTAGGTTATAAGATTTGGATTGCAATTTGTGTCAACTCTGGTTATACACCTCCGCCGAATGTTTAAGGATATTTAACCAGAACAGAGTCGAAGATATTAAGAAAGATGCAAACAATATCCATCTCCATATTTATATAATTAAATATAATGTTCATATACAATGCGTATTTTGTTTACAATTGCATATATATGATATATATATAACGATTTTCTCGCAATTTACACATTTTACACTCATGTAGTATTTATGATTATATATATGTTTTAAACGGCTATTTGGTTTTGATGGGGATAAATCTCACATGAACCAGATGAGAAAGTATTATATCGGCCTTCAGTTGAATATCCTTTAAATCTTCAACGGGCTCCAAATAAAAATTGTGCACCAAAAGAGCTATCATAGCCTTCAATTCCAACAGAGCGAATCGTTGACCTAAAAATATATAAAAAGTCTCTCAAAAACTATCAATATGAAGAAAAATAAAAATCCCAACCAATTCACCTATGCAATTTCTCGGTCCTGCGCTGAATGGTAGATAGGAATAAGGATGACGATTTTGTATGTTTTCGGGCAAGAATCTATCTGGATCAAATACTTCTGGATTTGGCCAAAAATTAGGATCTCTGTGAACTCCGTAAATATTAAGATGTAAGATCGTTCCAGCAGGTACAACATATGAATCTGAAAAGTATTACAAAATTACAAAATTTATAATAAAAAATTTTAAATTAAAAAGAAAAATTTTTTTTGAGAAATAAAATGTACACAATAATGTATTTTTAAAATGTTATATAATATACTAAATTTTACGTTCGATATTATATGCTTCGTGTTATGTGACATAAAGTTAATTTACGTAGTTTTACATCTTCCGCAGTATCTCGAAGTATAAAAAACACGCTGGGATATAAACGTAGCGCTTCTCTTAAACATCTATCTAAATATGATAAATTTTGCAATGATTTCATGGTAAGTTTCCCTCCGTTCTCCTGCATCACGGTATTAACTTCAACTCTCACACGTTCCTATGATATCGATAATAATAATTAAAATATATTTTTCAATTTTTATTAAATGCATAAATATAAATAAATTTATAATAAATTAAAATGTATTTTTCATATTCGTTTTAAGATGTTTTAATTTTTTTAGAATTGTTATATATTGATTTACGTATAGAAAAAAAATATACTGTAAAGAAAAACTTGACATTTATATTAGTTTTTGAATAAAAATCGCAATTTAAATAATGTACGATATTCTTCGTACTTTAAGAAACCGCGCGCGGTCTCTCGCGTGATTCGCGGGTGCCTTCGGGCGGTTCCGTCCGCGGTCGCGTCGTCGTAAAAAAGGGATCGAGACGAACGTACCATTAGACGAGGTCAGGCCGGAACGCACACATCAGTGTATCCTAACAAAGGAAAATAAATATATTTTTAAATAAGGGAAAGAGTCAGTTTCTCGACCAAGCCGATCCGAGGACAATCACTGGAATCATCGCTTGGGAGCCACCGAGGCTACGAAACATTGGTCCTTCGAGCCGGATTGATGGCCGGCATCTTAGCATTGCGTCTCTAACAAAGGAGAGACCTGACGCCACGAGGACACGAGGCGAGCATCAGACGACTGTTCCTGCCCTAGTCGTGCAGCGAGAGCACGAGCCGAGCATCGCCGTCGACGCCACGAGAACACGAGGCGAGCATCAAACGGCTGTTCCTGCCCTAGTCGTGCAGCGAGAGCACGAGCCGAGCATCGCCGTCGACGCCACGAGGATACGAGCCGGGCCACGGTCATCTGTTCCTGCCCGGCCGTGACAGGAAGACACGGGTCAAGCAACGTTGAATTAATTACATTAAGGTTAAGGTATCGCTAGTGCCCAATTCTAGTGCGGCGGTTCTTTGTGTTCGCCGATTCATCGCGTAGTGCGAAATTTAGTATCTACATTTATAATGTCGTCCGATCGTGATTTAATTGCGCTAAAGAAGCAACGCACCACGATAAAGGCGTCGTGCACACGCATAAAGACATATGTCGATAACATCGATTCCGTTACGCCGTCGGTAACAGCGCAGCTCGAAGAGCGCCGAACAAGGCTCGAACAATATTGGTCCGAGTATAACATTATACAAACAAAAATTGAAAGCATCGATGAAGGGGAGGCCAACGACCGCGTTCCATTTGAGGAGGCTTTCTTTAATTTATCGGCTAAAATCCGGGAGATCGTGAATCCGCCTCGCGCCGTGCCACGCGATCATGCAGCTAATCCTCAGGCAGCGCCGAACGCACCCGCGGACAGAGAATTTACCACGCACGTGAGATTGCCTAAATTGAACCTTCCGACGTTTTCCGGCAAATACGATGACTGGTTTCCTTTTTTCGATGCATTCAAGTCAATCATACACTCTAACGTGTCGTTAAATAACGTTCAAAGATTGCAGTATTTACGGGCGTCACTTACCGGCGAAGCGAGCGACATTATCAGCTCCTTAGAAATATCAGACTGCAATTACAAAATCGCTTGGGCAATGTTAAAGGAGCGCTATGACAATAAGCGGGTTATTGTACACACTCACGTTAAAGCGATCATGGAGCTCCCGTCTATGCATAAGGAAAATATTAGCGAATTAAGACAAATTGCGGACGGCGCGTCCAAGCATATACATGCCCTCCGAGCTTTAAACCGGCCTACCGCGCAGTGGGACGACCTGCTCGTATGCATTTTAAGCGCTAAGCTCGATACGTTCACGTTACGAGAATGGCAAACGTCATTAACGGGATCTGAATTACCGACTTTCAAACAATTTGCCGATTTTATCGCGCATCGATGTCAAATTCTCGAAGCCACTGGTAGAGGCGCCATTCAGGCCAAAAATGCCGCCCGTGCGCAACCGAACGGAAAGCGACAAGCCGCTTGTGCCGCGACGATTAAAATCAAATGTGTTTTTTGCAAGAGAGAACATTCGATATACAATTGCAAGGATTTCCTGGACCTTTCGATCTCACGTAGAAATGCAGAAATTCGCAAATTAAAACTCTGCATCAATTGCTTACGCTCCACCTCGCACGTTGCAAACAAATGCACTGCGGGTAATTGCAGGACATGCAAGGCCAAGCACAATACATTACTTCATGTAACGGCTCCTCACGAGACGCCTGATGCCAATCAAACTAAACCTGAAGCCTCCAGTCCAGTGGCGGAATCGGCTACGGTAACCACGCATGTTTCGCGCCTCACCGACGACAAATGCACCCTGCTTTCCACGGCCGTAGTCCACGTTTATGATAGCAAGAACTCGACTGTACCGTGCCGTGTATTACTCGATAACGGCTCGCAAGCAAATTTCATCTCGAAGAAATTCTTAGACAAACTTGGTTTAAAATCGCGCTCTATCAATGTATCAATTTCAGAAATAAACGGCGCGTTCTCTAGATCCACGCAGACCGTAAATTGAGAATGCAATCGCGTATAAATACGTATTCGTTTGGAACAGAGTGCATTGTGACTGATCAAGTTACTGACAAACTTCCGTCGTTTACCCTCAAGAGAAATGATTTTGATATTCCACGCAATTTACAGCTCGCCGACCCTCAATTTTACCAGTCTGCCGATATCGACGCTCTCATTGGCGTAGATCATTTCTGGGACTTGATCTGCGTGGGACAAGTCAAAGCATCACGAACGCATCCAACGCTACAGAAGACGCGTCTAGGATGGATCCTGGCAGGTCGACTGAGCAATCCGCCAAGATCATCACAAAGAATTCAGATTTATCACGCAACAGTGACCAATGCACAATTGCACGAGCAACTGAACAAATTTTGGCGTCAAGAAGACGTCACCAACCAGCCGGTTATCTATACCATTCAGGAAGCTCAATGTGAGAAGCATTTTATAGACAACGTATCTCGTGCCCCCTGCGGCAGATATATCGTGAAACTTCCGATTAAGCAACAAGTAATTCGCAAACTTGGAGAATCCGAAAGTATTGCGCTGAAACAATTGCATGCGCTCGAGAGACGCTTCAGGCGCGAGCCGGCATTGAAATCTCATTATAAGCAGTTCATCAACGAATACATTTCTCTCGGTCATATGAAACTTGCTTCTTCGCAACACGACGAACGGCCCACATGTTACTTGCCGCACCACTGCGTAATCAAGAGCCGTGAGCAACTATACAAGTTACGAGTTTTTGATGCTTCCTGCAAGACGACCACCGGGTTTTCCTTAAACGACGCACTCATGGTAGGGCCCGTCGTGCAGCAGGACTTAATGTCTATCTTGATGAGATTCCGCACTCACCGTTACGTGTTCACAGCTGACATAATCAAAATGTACAGACAGACTCTTGTACACGCATCGCAGACGCCTCTTCAAAGAATCTTATGGCGGAACAACGCAGAATCTGACGTCCAAGCGTACGAGTTACTCACGGTGACCTATGGCACTGCCTCCGCCTCATACTTAGCGACGAGATGTCTGAAGCATTTGTCAGAGCATTACGAAACCGAGTTCCCGACCGGATCGAAGCACGTTAAGCGCGACTTTTATGTCGACGACCTGCTGACCGGAGCAGATACAATTGCCAATGCGAGAATGATTCGAGACGAGATAATTCAATTGTTAAAACTAGGATCATACGAGCTTAGCAAATGGGCATCGAACTGCCCCGAATTAATCGAAGACATTACCGATCAAAACCACAAGCCAGTCACTATCAGCGACGACGCGACCTCTCGCATTTTAGGAATGAATTGGGACCAAGTCAAGGACACATTTCAAATCTCCTTCGACGCGCGCGAGAATCATGACATAGTGTCCAAACGCACGATGTTGTCCGAAGTGGCTAGACTCTTTGATCCTCTCGGACTTCTCGGTCCTATCATCGTCACAGCAAAACTCATGCTGCAAGAGTTGTGGCAATCGGGAAGCCACTGGGATGAGTCCGTCCCGCAGGACATCTACACGCATTGGTCAAGATTCAGGCAACAGTTGGCGGATTTGAGACAGTTACAGATTCCGCGTTGTGTAAGGTTTGCCGTGGACCCACACCGGATTCAATTGCACGGATTTTGTGACGCTAGTCAGCGTGCCTACGGAGCCTGCATATACATTCGAACGAGACTCAGCGAGAATCAATACCGCACTGAATTGTTATGTTTCAGATCTCGAGTCGCTCCTCTCAAGGCAATGTCATTGCCGCGACTAGAATTATCTGCAGCACTACTATTATCCAGACTGCTAGAAAAGATTCGAGGATCGTTTGACTTGATTACCATGGAGATTTTCCTCTGGTCAGACTCCAGCATTACGTTAAACTGGATAAGCTCTCCTTCTAGAAAATGGGAGGTATTCGTAGCCAACCGAATAAGAGAAATACAGCGGCTAACCGAGATAAAAAATTGGCGGCACATTGCATCGTCAGACAATCCCGCCGACGTGCTCTCCCGTGGACTTTACCCGAAGGATATGATAAGCGCAAGCTCATGGTGGCATGGCCCCACATTTTTACAAATCAACAAGGAGCTCTGGCCGAGTGATGACATTACTAAGATGATCAATGAAGACCCTGGAAGACAGAAAACAGTAGCATCAGCCGTTTCTTCCAATTACTCTATGGTTGACGAACTACTCAAGAAACACTCCGATCTAAACAAAGTATGCCGTATCATAGCGTATTGCCTACGATTCTGCAAGATACATCGACCCATCGCACCCACGGAGTTTGTGTCTCATAGCGAGATATATCATGCATTGAAGGTTGCATGTAAAGCTGTGCAAAGAAGCGCATTCTCCAGCGAATATAATAATCTAGAAAAGGATATTTCTCTTAATACGACTAGCAAATTACTCTCCCTAAGCCCATTCATAGATGAAAGCGGGCTCCTGCGGGTAGGGGGTAGGTTAAAGAATTCTGCGTTGCAATTGGACGCGTATCATCCTGTATTACTCCCGCGTGAGCACGAGCTTACAAAGCGGATAATAAAGCAGGAGCACGTACGCAGCCTGCACGCGGGAACGCACGCCACCATGGCCGCGGTTAGACAGCGATTTTGGCCTCTGGCCCTTCGTTCGACCACACGAAAAATCATTCGAGATTGTTTAACATGTTTCAAGGCCAGACCGACTCAGTCAGAAACATTGATGGGCTCCTTACCGACAAGCCGCGTGACCATTTCAAGACCGTTCTCACACTGTGGCGTAGATTACGCCGGTCCAGTAATCTTGAGAGAGAGCAAGCGACGTAACGCCCGTAATCATAAAGCGTACATCGCTATCTTCGTATGTTTTGCTACTAAAGGAGTTCACATAGAACTAGTAAGCGACTTAACATCAGAGAGCTTCATCGGCACGTTGCGGCGATTCATCTCCCGAAGAGGCAAGCCCGCCTGCATATACTCGGACAATGACACCGTATTCGTCGGAGCAAATAGGCAGCTTAAAGAACTACACGATTAATAACGACCAGACGCAAGAGAACATACAGCATTTCCTCCGCGACCATGAAACAAACTGGTGTTTTATTCCGCCCAACGCGCCACACTTCGGCGGCCTATGGGAAGCCGCCGTAAAATCGGCAAAGTATCACATGACTCGGATAATTGGTAAGGCCCATCTAAACTTCGAAGAAATGTCAACAATACTCTGCGAGGTGGAAGCAATTTTAAACTCACGACTATTAACGCAGCTCAGCGCCGATCCGAACGATCTGGCGTATCTCAGTCCTGGCCATTTTTTGATCGGTACCACGCTGAACGGCTTTCCTGATCACGATTTATATGATGTCAACGAGAATCGATTGATGCGTTGGCAAAGAGTAGAGCAGATACGGCAACATTTTTGGCAGAGATGGAGCCTCGAATATCTACACTCGTTGTAAGAACGAAAAAAAAGTGGACAAAGTGGAAGATTAACAAAGGCGTGCAATTAAAATCAGGGCAGCTCGTACTTATAAAGCAGCAAGGGCTGGCGCCTTTACAGTGGCTATTAGGACGGGTACAAGAGATTCACACCGGTTCCGATGGCGTTACGCGAGCGGCTACCGTTCGAACAGCGAAAGGCTCATTCATGAGACCTTTGTCCAAGCTCGCGATCTTGCGCCTAGACACATAAGTATCAATTAAGTTTGTTGTGCGATTAGATATTAAGATAAACTTGTCAACTCCAAGCGTTCAACCAAAGTTTATACCAAAAATTATATTTCGTTTAGATTACAATTTTAACTTTGTACACTCTGTGCACGTACATCGAGTTCCTACAGAGTTAACTTTCGAGTTTCTGTAGAGTTAATTTTATTTGTTCTCTTCCTCAATTGAAAGCACATGCTTTCAAAGGGGGGCGGCGTTGTACGATATTCTTCGTACTTTAAGTTAACCGCGCGCGGTCTCTCGCGTGATTCGCGGGTGCCTTCGGGCGGTTCCGTCCGCGGTCGCGTCGTCCTAAAAAAGGGATCGAGACGAACGTACCATTAGACGAGGTCAGACCGGAACGCACACATCAGTGTATCCTAACAAAGAAAAATAAATATATTTTTAAATAAGAGAAAGAGTCAGTTTCTCGACCAAGCCGATCCGAGGACAATCACCGGAATCATCGCTTGGGAGCCACCGAGGCTACGAAACAAATAATATGTCATAAAATATTGAGATGTACCTGGATATTTTTGTGTTCAGCTAATAATAATAAAGCAAACATTATACCCACTGCTGTAGTATCATGTCCCTATAATCAGATCGTTATCAGATCACATTGTTAGCTCAGATAACAAGTACAAAAAATTAAAAAAATATTACATATACGTACTTCAAACATGAAAGTATCAACTTCCTCTCTTATATCCAAATCAGTTAAAGAACTTTCTTGAGATGCGGCTATTAAAAGGTCCAACATGGCTAGCCGTTTTTTTTTAACTGGAAATAAGCAAGGCATATTAACGATTATCACATTTTTGTATATCACGCTTTAACTATTTATAACATTGTTCTCATTTAACATTTAAATTTTCGTAAAATAGTAATTCTTAAAAATATCGATAACTTATTTTTATAGCGGACATATAACGCATCATTACGTGTCATTATATATATATATATATATATATATATATATTTAGTGTAATAGTGTAAATAGTTTAATTTAGTACAAGTATAATTTATAATTTTACAGTGTGAAATTGAATTTAAGTTAGAAACTCTAAGTTCTTACATACTTCCAAATACTTCGACATCTTCTGCCTCCGTCTCTTTAGCATCTTCAAGATTCTTTAAGAATCGATTACCTGTACGTTCATGATAAAGTTTTCTATCCGCGATAACCTATACACAAATATGATATTTAATTTTTGTATTAAATAGCAGTAGCATAATATATAATATTATAAATATTA
>JAPIVC010000521.1:0-58786 GCA_030586385.1 Camponotus fellah | reverse complement strand
TATACGATCATGTAAATAGTAATAGATATGCTTATGTTAGTAACTACTCTATAAATATATATATATGTGTGGACACCCCATATTTATTATTAACACCTATATACATTATGTACATTCTTCATAACACATCTCCTCTTCATCATCGGTCCTCCGAGCTGATTGTATTCCTGTAACTCTATTATTTAGGAAATCCGCCACTGAAGGAGACTATTCAGGGCTTTGGTTGTTTCATTTCTCTGTCAGTTTTGCTCGTATTCGGCCCAGCGATCGAAATTGTAATGCCTTTACAGTAAGATGAACCCATTCTGTGACCGTGCTCCATGCCTTCGGTACATACAGCACACCTCGTCCTACTCACACTAGTTGAACTGTATGTCCATGTCTACCACATCTAAAGCAACATCCCAGGTAGCTTTTCTGGGATTTGCACCTATCTTGGACATGGCCATATCGCCAACATCGATGACATTGTATAGGGCGTGTTGGTAAAAGCTCTACTCTACCATTGTTACCCAATGCCAATTTTCTTTTCTCAGCGATAGTAATCGCTGCCATCTTCGGACATTGTATCCAAACTACTCCAGCTCCCGAACGGGTTCTACCAATACAACCGATTTTCACATCTTCCTCTTTACAGTCTCCTACCTTAGCCACAGTGTCTCTGACTTCTTCAGGATCTATCGATTCATCTAGCCCAAACATACGAAGTTCTTTTCATATATTGGGTCTTGTAACATGGGCTTCCTCCTTAAGGAGTCTTTGTATTTCCAGTGCCAGTTTGTCTGTTTTAGCAGCACAATCTGGTCCTGCGATTTCTATCAATGTAGACCCTGTCATGCCTTTCCTTATGCATGGAGACTTGATCTCTAGTTTATCCAATGAGATTTTCGATCTCGCTACCTTAAGCACGTCAGCATAAGAGAACTCCGGGCTAACTCTTTTGATACTGACCACAGATGTCAATAGCGCCCTCTTTTCCTTTCTTATAGTCGCCTTGTGAGACCTTATTAATTGGATCCTTTTTGATCTTTTTTTCTATTAACAACGGTAATCCATTTCGTACCAGATTAGGATTAAGATTCGAGGGTTGCGTCTGTCCCTCAGCAGAGGGTTGCTTTATATTTGCCCTAGGCGGTGCAATCTGCACGTTTCTTTTAACAATGATTCCTTGCTGACAGGTATGGGCAGTGATTGTCCCTGAATCTCATCACCCATTCCGTCTCCTCTTTATCGCGTTCCTTAGTTCTTTGTTGTTCCTGCCCTAAAGGACTACGGGATCTGCTGTCGTATTTCCAGTATTGGATTCTATCAAGAACCTCTGAGTCGATCTAGGTACATCAAGGAACTTCCTCTCACGATTAGGTAAATGTTGTGAATCTGTATCTACCTCTCTGTCTATGCTTTTAATTCTTCGTATTTCTTCTCTCATTTCCTTATTTTCCTCTCGAAGATCTTTGATTATGTCATGGAGCTCACTTATCCTCCTCCTCCTCCTTTTCTCTTCCCTCTGGTTCTTCCTAACCTCATCAAGGAGATCTTCAATTCTACTCTTCAGATATCCCGGATCTCCTTGATTATCTGCTTTCCTTTGTAGAGCTCTTTACGATATCCTCTAAGCATTGTGTCCTTTTGCGAAGTTTACCGCTCAGGGTGCTTTGCATTGTACCACATTCTTTCGGATGATGTCCACATTCGCCAGATATTCTAGTGCCTGGGCATCCAGATCAAAAGCAGTCATAGTTTGAAGGACATCTCCTTCAATTCGCTCTGGTGCATGGTTAGTAACAGGCATAACTTTTTTCAGCAGTCACTGGATTGATCGCCTTTGTGCGTTTCTTGGGCCGACCAATTTGCTCCTGCTGCCTATACTACTCTCACCATCGAGACCTGAACGTGATAATTTAGGATTTGAGCAAGGTTCAGTGATATTACACTGAGATCCGGGTTGCATTAGAGCTGATGTCGGCTAGATACTGGTTGCACGATCCTCTTCTTACGCGTGGACATTATTTTCGCTCGTTGATCAGGCTCTGAGGATCCCTCCAAAAGAATCCGGAGTCCACGATCGGCTTCTTCTTACGTTTAGCAGAGCGTGTGACGACTGTAGATGTAGGCTCAGCCATCTCAACATCCGCTTTTACCTCATCCTCAGCACTGAGGATAGCAGTAGAGGCTGGGACACTCACCAGACTCTTCTGTCTCCACAAGATCAACCCAGTTCTCACCCTCTACACCTGCGTACTCAGGATCAGTCCTCTTTGGACGGGAGGAGTTTACTGAGCTGTCTATTATAGCTTTTTTCTTAATCTCCAGTTTAGGCTGGCTTGAGAGCACAACCTCATCCGTTATATTCTCTTTCTGAGGTGCAGCGGTAGTCCGTTCGGATGGAGTGCCCGCCATGTACACTCCATTTCACCCATTATCCGATGACGACAGTACCGAGGCTGGGACGATACCCCGGCAGTCCGCCGACTCCTGACCTATCCGAGAGATCTGGGATTGTAAGTTTTCTTCCTTTTCTCGCTGCATTTTCATAGAATAGAATGTGTTTAATCACCAGAATTTAACACTTCTCTGGAAGGGTTTTAAGGATAACCCAACCTGCACACATCATTCATACACACATACACACACACAGGAAGTAGGTAAAGAAGGAAAGAAGGGAAACAAGGAAAGGAAAGGAAAAGAAATAATAATAAGAAAGAGAGAGAGAATAAATTTAAGGAAAGGAAGAGGTGTTGAGGGAAGTGTGAGGATTGGGGTGTTTTTCCACTCTTCACGGTATCCGGGCGATTGCAGTCAGGGCCGCCTACCCCTATGTGCATCAGGCCAAGGTGCACGGAGGGAGCGCAACTCCCCTTCCTCCCTTTCTGGGGAGGGAAGTGCAATGCGTGTCTTAGACCCGCTCTCCGTAGAGAGCGGGAGCCTTTCCACCACGACAAGGTGGCACACGTCGGAAAGGCAGCGGACAACCTTGCCGCACACCCGAGCGAATAGGGACAGGAGTGGTGTAGCCTTCGGCGGTTCGGACCCGCGTGGAGCATCCGTCATATATGGAATTCCACACATTGACGAGACCCCCCGACACGCCGGAGCGAACGAGAGCGGCGGATCGCCGCGTGCGGGACCGACCCAAACGCATTGGATAGGTCCAGCCACGCGACGACCGCCTGCCGCCGAGTACGCCGGGCATCAGTCAAGATCTCCTGTAAGACGAAGTTGTGTTCAAAACACCCCTAGTCCCGCAGGAACCCCTTCTGAGCTGGACAGAGCTTGTTGTTCGTGACCGCCCATAAAATATCTTGTAAAATATTCATTTTTCGATTATCTTACCTTAATATTTTTATGTACAAAATAATGAGAGGAATCAATTGGTGTAAAGAAAAACATAGTTGTTTCGAAGAAGAAATATGTAATTTGCAATTAACAATTCCATTTTTTTCTTAGAAACAACTGTATGTAAAATTAAGATATTATTTCAAGCCTTATAACTTGAAAAGTACTTAACGGAAAAACATTTAATTATAGTGTTTTGGAAACCTCTCGAGGTTAGCTACAAGAATATGTAATAAAAAGTAAGGGGTGCAATTTAAAAAAATTGAGGTGGCCTTCACGTGACCTTCAAATGACCCTTTAGTGTCAAACCAATGATACCATCTTATGGCCCCTCGAAACCATAAAACTTTTTGTCTGAAACATTTTTCTAAAATGCTTTGTTTCCGAAATAATTGCGTGCATTAATTAAAATAGCTCACCCTGTATATACAGGGTCCCTGAACATGCTCACTCACTTGTAAAAAGGTAGAGCACAGTAAATTAAATAAAGAAATCCTATTCTATGTAACGATTTTTGTAATAACAATCGAAATAATAATTATTGAAATCAGACGAATGAGAGAAGCGCTCGAGCGCTCAAGCTTTAGCACGGCCCACCGTGTCAGACATTGCCTTCTGGCGCGCGGCGAGGGAGGGACAGCGCGCCGCTATTCGTGGTTACTGCTATCACCATTTTCATTGCATCGCGTCAAGACTCGCATCTCGCGTCTCATTTCTGGGATTGTTTGCGATTATAATTAATTTATGTATGACAAGAGATATGTATAACACAATAAAAAAATGAAGCTGAATTAAATTTAGATGCTATAAATAAGATACGAAGAAGAAAGAAATGTAAGAAATCTATCGTGAATTTATGATAAATTTTTGATTAAGGTATTATTTACAATTAATAGATAACAGCTTTTTTCTATCGATCTTTTTTTTGCTTCTTTTGTCAGGGCTACAACAAATAATCATATAAAAATATTCGAACATCTTATCATATCAAAATAAACCATCTATTAATAAAAATGATGCAAGAAGCACTTTCCGTAATATACTTTTCGATATATGACATAACAAATATAATTTACAATAGTGTAAAAAGAATCGTGCTTCATTCATATCATTTTTCAAATAAAATTATTTCGTAGCAAGGAAACATACATTTAAGAAAAAATATATGAAATTGTTAATTGTAAATTACATATTTTTTTAAAAAACAACTGTATGTTTTCTTTACACCAATTGATTCCTCTCAATATTTTATACATAAAAGTATTAAGGTAAGATAATCGAAAATGAATATTTACAAGATATTTTATGGTTTATGTAAATTAAGAAATTATTTCAAGTCTCATAACTCAAAAAGTACTTAATGAAAAGGCACTTAATTATAGTGTTTTGGAAAGCTCTCGAGATAAGCTACAAGAATGTGCAAAAATATATAGGGTATTCCATTTAAAAAAATTGAAGTGACCTTCACGTGACCTTCAAATGACTCTTGAAGGTCAAACCAATGATACCGTCTTATGCCCCCTCGAAACCAAACAACTTTTTGTGAAATATTTTTCTCTCCCGGGCTTGGTTTTCGAGATATTCGACTGGATTAAAATGAAACACCCTGTATATATAGAGGGCGATCCTGAAAAACATTCCATATTTAAAATGACATATCCTGACATCATTTTAAGACAATTTTCCTTTACCAAAATTTATTTGAAGCATAGTTTTTGAATTATGAGCAAAAATAGTTAGTAAATCACGCGTCGGATACAGAAGGCAGGCAGGAGCGGCGCGGCGTGTCGCGAGCGCAGGCGCAGCTGACCGCCCGACGGGTGATTACCACCGCATGAGTCGCTAACTATTTTATCTTATAACAAAATTATGCTTTAAATAAAATTTTGGTAAAGAAGAAAATGTCTTAAAATTACGTCAGAAATACGTGTTCCTTAAAATAACGGTATTTTAATAATGAAAAGTTGTTCCGGATCGCCGGCCGTTCGACACGGCAATCAGCTGATTGCTACACGCGATGTGTGTGTGCGTGAGAGAGAAGAGAGAGAGAGAGAGAGAGAAAGGGAGGGAGGAAGGGTAGGAGGGACAGACATACGCACTTTTTTTCGCTCTCTTTCTTTTACGCAACATTCATACACTCTCTCATTCAGTCTCTCATTCACACTCTCACCTGCTTACTCACCTTGTAGCAGCGTAGTAAATCTTCATATTGTTATTATGTATTGGTATTATCTGCTGCACGGTTATGAGACGGTTAGAGATGCGCGACACATTCTCGCGAAACTTTCTCGCTTATTAGTTTCACACAGATTACGCGATAACGATTTTATTCACTAACGATCGATTTATCGATATTAAAAATTACTTTAAAAGAAACGCGAACAGCACATGACTCGACGCGAAGTGACGGACCGCGGAGATTGCGCGACCACAAGAATTGACAGAAACGCGCGACATCTAACAAACGACTTGCGCGTGATTGACGCGAGATAAGACGCACGATCGGCTAAAACTTTCGCATTGTGAATGCGGTAGAAAACATGAAACGTATAATGACGTACTTAAAAATTAATTATTTATTATAAATTAATATTTATTATAAATAATAACTATTTCTAATTATAATAAATAATTATTATTTTAAAAAGCATGTGTTATACGTTATTACGTTTTCGAAACTATTGCATTCACGATGTGAAGATTTAAGTCAATCGCAAGAATAATATAATTAAAATTACACTTGGAAAAATTTATTTTTATTCTACTCACAATGAAATGTTCCAACGTGAAAATGTATTGGTCGCTCTGAAAAGAGCGGATTGACTAAAAAAAAATTATAAAGCAGATGCTCAAAATGCCCGCCATCCATTCTAATGCAAGCTCTCATGCGTTTGAGTAAGTTTCTTTCGACGTTTTCCATTATTTCTTCATCAATATTCCAAATAGCGAATCGTAATCTTGTCTCCAGATCTTCCATATCTTCGGGAAGCATTTTATAAATTATCTCCTTGCAGTATCCCTCATAAGAAAAAAATCTAGAGGATTGAGATCCGGAGATCTTGCGGGCCAACGTATCGGGCCGTACTGACCCATCCAGCGTCCGGGAAAATTCTCGTTCAAATAATTCGTAACATCCTGGGCATTGTGTGACCCAGCACCGTCTTGTTGGAAGATAATATCGTTTCTTTCAAATAATGGCACATCTTCTAAAAAAATGTGGGAGATTTTCTGTTAATAAATCGTAGGCTCTTTCAGTTAAAACATCGGGAAGAATAATTGGACCAAGTATTTCAGTGCCCATTATTCCAGCCCATACATTAATCTTCCAACGAGTTTGAAAATTTCGTAATCGCGTGACCCTGATTTTCTTCGCTCCAAAAGTGCATATTATGCACATTAAAAATTCCTTCTTGTGTGAATAGCGATTCATCGCTGTCCCCCTCCTCGCCTCCCGCGACCAATCACGGAGTCACGCACACTTATTAATGATTGGTCGCGGGAAGCGAGGAGGGGGACAGACCCCCAGCGAAGATCGTATAAATTAGACGCACGATCGATGATGCAATCAATAAGCCTGCGATTATCAGCGATTATCAATAAGCGGGAAGAAAATATGGCAGCGTATACAAGTCAAGAATATTATGACATGCTGATGACACTTGGCGCGTGTCACGGGCAGCAAAACTCTGCTGCAAGAAGATACGCCGAATTGTATCCAAACCGAAGACATCCATCGGGTCACGTCATACTTGGAGCAGCTCAAAGACTATATGATACTGGCAGTGTCCTGCCGAACAAACACGACGCTGGAAGAAATCGCGACGTTAGAAATGTACGGAACACGGAGAGAATCATACGTACTTTCGAGGATAATCCCGAAACAAGTATTTGAGTAGTTGCTCGAGAACATGATTTATCCTATACAACCGTACAAAGAATGTTAAAAGAAGAAAAGTTGCACGCGTTTCATTATACACGCATGCAGCATTTACGACCAGCAGATTACCCTGCAAGACGAATGTTTTGCGAAAATTTTCTGCGAAACGAGATCCCAGATATTCCTCTCGTGTGATATTCAGCGATGAATCGCTATTCACACAAGAAGGAATTTTTTAATGTGCATAATATGCACTTTTGGAGCGAAGAAAATCCCAGGGTCACGCGATTACGAAATTTTCAAACTCGTTGGAAGATTAATGTTTGGGCTGGAATAATGGGCACTGAAATACTTAGTCCAATTATTCTTCCCGATGTTTTAACTGGAAGAGCCTACGTCGATTTATTAACAGAAAATCTCCCACATTTTTTAGAAGATGTGCCATTATTTGAAAGAAACGATATTATCTTCCAACAAGACGGTGCTGGGCCACACAATGCCAGGATTGTTACGAATTATTTGAACGAGAATTTTCCTGGACGCTGGATGGGTCAGTACGGCCCGATACGTTGGCCCGCAAGATCTCCGGATCTCAATCCTCTAGATTTTTTCTTATGAGGATACTGCAAGGAGATAATTTATAAAACGCTTCCCGAAGATATGGAAGATCTGGAGACAAGATTATGATTCGCTATTTGGAATATTGATGAAGAAATAATGGAAAACGTCGAAAAAAATTTACTCAAACGCATGAGAGCTTGCATTAGAATGGATGGCGGGCATTTTGAGCATCTGCTTTATAATTTTTTTAGTCAATCCGCTCTTTTCAGAGCGACCAATACATTTTCACGTTGGAACATTTCATTGTGAGCAGAATAAAAATAAATTTTTCCAAGTGTAATTTTAATTATATTATTCTTGCGATTGACTTAAATCTTCACATCGTGAATGCAATAGTTTCGAAAACGGAGTAACGTATAACACATGCTTTTTAAAATAATAATTATTTATTATAATTAGAAATAGTTATTATTTATAATAAATATTAATTTATAATAAATAATTAATTTTTTTAAGTACGTCATTATATGTTTCATGTTTTCTATCGCATTCACAATGCGAAGGTTTCAGCCGATCGTGCGTCTTATCTCGCGTCAATCACGCGTCACGCGCAAGTCGTTTGTTAGATGTCGCGCGTTTCTGTCAACAATTCTTGTGGTCGCGCAATATCCGCGGTCCGTCACTTCGCGTCGAGTCATGTGCTGTTCGCGTTTCTTTTAAAGTAATTTTTGATATCGATAAATCGATCGTTAGTGAATAAAATCGTTAATCTGAAACTAATAAGCGAGAAAGTTTCACGAGAATGTGTCGCGCATCTCTAACCGTCTCATAACCGTGCAGCAGATAATACCAATACATAATAACAATATGAAGATTTTACTACGCTGCTACAAGGTGAGTAAGCAGGTGAGAGAATGAGTGAGAGACTGAATGAGAGAGTGTATGAATGTTGCGTAAAAGAAAGAGAACGAGAAAAAAAGTGCGTATGTCTGTCCCTCCTACCTTTCCTCCCTCCCTTTCTCTCTCTCTCTCTCTCTCTCTCGCACACACACACATCGCGTATAGCAATCAGCTGATTGCCATGTCGAACGGTCGGCGATCCGGAAAACAACTTTTCATTATTAAAAATACCGTTATTTTAAGGAACACGTATTTCTGACGTAATTTTAAGACATTTTCTTCTTTACCAAAATTTTATTTAAAGCATAATTTTATGTTATAAGATAAAATAATTAGCGACTCATGTGGTGGTAATCACCCGTCGGGCGGTCAGCTGCGCCCGCGCTCGCGACACGCCGCGCCGCTCCTGCCTGCCTTCTGTATCCGACGCGTGATTTACTATTTTTGCTCATAATTCAAAAACTATGCTTCAAATTAAATTTTGGTAAAGGAAATATTGTCTTAAAATGATGTCAGGAATACGTCATTTTAAAGATGGAAGGTTTTTCAGGATCGCCCTGTATATGAATAAATGAATCAATAAATTTAATTTTTTAAAGCAAAAGAAAGCATTATATATTTTATTATACTTATATATAATTTATAATACTTATATATATTTCACTTATATAATTATGTACTTATATATTTATGAACTTATATATTTATGTAATTTATTTATATATGTTGTTTCTAATGAATATTTCACTGTACCATTCGCTCTTGCCAAGGAACTGCACCAACAGTATTAAAATAATCACACCACCTGTCTCTAAATACGATTGCTTGATTTTGCATGTGTCATTCGGATCATATCGCATTGCAGATCGATAAATTTGGAAACGAGCAGGCATTACACCAAAAGCATTCTCAGCATAACGCCAAACTCTAGACAATCTACAACATACGAACAAACAATTATTGTAGTATCACAATACTGTTGTATTTTTTTATTTAATATTTAAAAATATACACAGTCCATTAAATATCAGTCTGGTCCTGAAAAACATGATTAAAACAAAATATATAGCATTTTTTGTTTTTTTTATTCGAAGTATTCTCCTCTCGCTTCAATACATTTGTTACATCGATTGAATAGTGATTCAAATGCGTGCTCAAGCTCATTTTGTGGAATAGCCTCCAAAGCACTCGTCGAAGCTGTTTGGATAGTTTGAATGTCTTCGAAAAAACATCCTTTCAACTTTAATTTCAACTTTGGGAACAAGGAGAAGTCACAAGGCGCTAAATCTGGTAAATACGGTAGGTGGTTAATCACACACACTTGGTTTCGGGCCAAAAATTGACGCACAATTAACGATGTGTGACTTAACGCATTATCGTGCAACAAACTCCAGCTGTTTGGATCGCGATATTCTGGCCGAATGCGACGAATTCTTTGCATCAATCGTTTCAAGACTTCTAAGTAGTACTGCTACTTCTAAGTAGTAGTGACAGTTTGACCAGTTGAAACAAAGTTTTTTTGCCTGTGGTGAGTTTTTCGACTTCCATTCCGTACTTTGGCGCTTAGTTTCTGAATCGTATTGAAAGCACCATGTTTCATCTCCCATAACAATCGATTTCAGAAAGTTTTGATCATTTCTGGCGGCTGGGACGACCTCTCTGGAATGATTGACACAAAATGATTTTTGCTCTTCCGTCAACGTATGTGGAACAAACTTTGCACAGACTTTTGTTTTACCCAAATCCTCGTGAAGAATGAGTCGAATCGTTTGCCGATATTCAAAGCCTCTTCTATCATTTTTAATGAAGCATTATGGTCATTTGTTACAAAATCGCGAACTTTTTCAATCATTTCGGGAGTGCGAGCTGAAATTGGTCTCCCGTCACATTTATCATCCTTTAGCGACACTCTGCCATCCAAAAAATGTTTATGCCACAGGAAAACATTTGTTCTGCTCAAACAATCATCGCCGTATACTTGTTGCATCAACCGGAATGTTTCTGACGCAGTTTTACCGAGTTTTGCGTTAAATTTAATACAGCTCTTTGTTCCATGATTTTATTTCGACATCAAACTTTTTTGGCTTGTAAACAAAATATCATAAAATCAACAAATGTCAGCCGATCGTTGTAAGATTGAGTTCGTTAATTCCAGAAATATTTAAGCTTTGAAACGACGCCACCCATGAATAGATGGCGTTACTGGTTGCTTGAGTACTGATACTTAAGGGGATACCGAACCGTACTATATTACCGATCAAATTAATTATTTGATTAAACACGGAAATTATTTTGTTGGTTATACAGAATGAAAAATGCTTCTCTATGATAAAAGTATATACAGTAACATATTTGGAATGTGTTTAATTTTCAGTTAAAAAACGAAAAAAAAATAAATGCAGTTTTATATTATCGATTGGTAGCGTCGAATCGTAACTATATTTGCTTAATAAAAAAGTTTTACAATTTACACATGCGGAAAAAAATATGTTCCGAATGGGAAATGCATAGAAGGATATATGTAAACTTTTGGAATTGAATTTGAAGTCTAGTAAAAAAGTTTTCCGTGTTTTAATGCTTTCGTGCATATCATACGAAATCGATGATTAATAGATAAAAAGAGCAATAGATTAGTATATGAGAAGATTGATTGATGTCGCGATAATGAGAGGTCTAAATCTGTTTCTGTGACAAGGAAAGACAATAGTACTATCCTTGTCTGTTTCATGCGTAGAGTGTAATATATGCACGCTCTAATATTATTATATTTTCTCGTATCTTTTTCTTAACAATACGCTCATTTGGTTTCTTTTAATCGCTCGCTATACGCCTCGTTGCTTTTTCACAAACTTATTATTTTATTTAGAAATAAAATAATTACTTATATATATTATTATATATATTACTTATATATATATATATATATATATATATATATAAGTAATAAGTTTGGAAGAAAGCAACAGGGCTATTTAGCGAGCAATTAGAAAGAGATAAAATGAGCATACAACTAATAATAAGAGGAAAAGGATACAAAGGGAACAAAATGGCCGCATTCAGCAGACTCAACAATTGGGCAACGTTACTAGATTTTCCGATATAATTCGACGCTGATTGGTCGGGTCTGAAAGTAGAAACCAATCATGTTCGATTGCTATTTAGCAGTAGAGTCTGCTAAATGCGGCCAAATAATGAGTGTGTGTACACACACACAAGCGCGCGCACACACACACACACACACCACACAATAAAATTATATATATATATATATATATATTAATTTTATTTCTAAGTAAAGTTATAAGTTTGAAAGAAAGCAACAGAGAGATGTAGCGAGCAATTAGAAAGAGACAAAATGACCGTACAACTAATAATAAGAGAAAAAAGATACAAAAAGAGACAAAATGTAATAATAGTGCAGGTAGCGCACGCGCTCGCATACACACACACACACACACACACACACACACACACCACGCACACGCACGTATACACACACACACACACACACACACACACACACACACACACACACACACACACACACACACACACTATTATTACATTTTGTTTTTTTGTATCCTTTTTTTCTTATCATATATATATATATATATATATAATATTATATATATATATATAATATATATATATATAATATAAATTAACATTTATTATTTTTTTTATAATAATTATCATAAAATAATAAATTATAATAACTAAATATATTACTTTTTCATGCATTTACTAATACTAATAATTCTAAGATTGTAATTATAACATATAATAAATATAATATAATATTATATATATATATATATATATATATAAATATAAATTAACATTTATTATTTTTTTTATAATAATTATCATAAAAATAATAAATTATAATAACTAAATATATTACTTTTTCATGCATTTACTAATACTAATAATTCTAAGATTGTAATTATAATATAAAATAAATATTATATTGTATATATATTAAATATATATTGTATATATATTTAATATTATATTATATTGACTATGTTTAATTATGAAATATTATTTATATATTAATTATTTAACTGAATAATTATTCTGATATTTATTTGAAACGTTCACAAACAATAATGATAACTATATAAAATTCTTTATATTATAATTACAATTTTAGCATTATTACTATTAGCAAATGCATAAAAAAATAATATAATTAGTTATTATAACTTATTATTTTTATAACAAAGTTTAAAAATTTTTAATTTATATTATATATTATATAATTTATATCTGAATATCTTATAATAAAATTTATAATAATAACTTATAATAATGTTTAGGAGTTTAGTAATTCAAATAATTTTTTTTAAATACATTTGTATATTTATTTATGAAAAGATATTTATAAGATAATATCTTATTACAAATAATGTTTTTAAAAATATTTTAAAATAATTTTTTTTAAATAATTAAAAATAAAATGGCCCGGGCGTGTATCCTGCGGCGAGCGCAGCCGAGATGTATCCTGGTGCGGTGGGCGCAGTCGGGATGTAGCCTGGTGCGGCGGGCGCAGCCGGGATGTATCCTGGTACGGCGGGCGCAGCCGGCATATATCCTGGTGCGGCGGGCGCAACGGACACGAATCGTACAGTTGCTGGCGTGGGCAGCCCTGGAGCGTACGTCGCCGGTATATATGTGGATGATTGTGCCGCATATACACCGGCGACGTACCTCCTTTTTTGCTTGGCTTTCTCCTTTTTGGAGAGCTCTCCGTACTGCATTGTTGATGCGCTGAAAAAAATAAAAACATTTTTATTTTTATATTTATTACATACAATACACATACACACACACACACACACACACACACACACACACACACACACACACACACCACATTGTAATACACGCAACATACACTCAAACATACATGTATTTATGTATATAATTATTTCCAAACAATACAAACAATATATATGTACAATAATATTAATCTATATATGTACAATATACATGTAGTTAAATAAAAACGTACATAAATACATGAATATTGAGTATGCATGTGTATTACAAGTGTATACGTGTGTGTGTAAAATCTATATTATATATACATATATATACATATATACATATATATGTATATACATATATATACATATATATGTATATATGTATATACATATATATTATATATACATATATATATATATATATATATATTTAAAATTTTACACACACGTATACACCACATTGTAATACACATGCAATATATAAAAAATGAGAAAAATATATATTATTTATAATATATTATTTTTCTCATTTTCACTTTTTATTATTTATAAAATAAAGTTAAAAGCTAACCTTATTTTGTTGCGCCCTTGAATGTGCGCTTCCAAAATTTGTAGCCAGCGGCGTCGTCGCCGTCGATCTCGTGTCCTTGACGACCGGCGTCATCGCCGTCGCCGTCGATCTCATGTTCTTGGCGAGCGACGCCGTCGCTGTAGATCTCGTGTCGCTGGCGAGTGGCGTCGTCGCCGTTGATCTCGTGTCCATGGCGAGCGACGCCGTCGCCGTGGATCTCGTATCGCTGGCGAGTGGCGTCGTTTCCGTCGATCTCGTATCCATGGCGAGCGGCGTCGTCGCCATCTTCCGCGGCCTTCCTGGCGGCAAGGAACCTTCACTTTTTGCTGCAAAAAAAATATTATATATATATATATATACGTGTTGTATATATATATATATATATATATATATATATACTTTTATTTATTCATTTATTTATTTAGCGAGAGAGAGAGAGAGAGAGAGAGAGAGAGAGAGAGAGAGAGAGGAGAATAAAGTAAGAGAATAAAGAGAGCGAAAAGAGATAAGAATGTACATTTTATAACATTATCAGTATATTATTATAATTTATGCATCGTAATAAGATTCATAAATTATAACACATCCACTGAAAATGTCACTTTATACATATATATAATAATGTTATTCTATAACACTCTATATATGTAGAATTGTAAAATATAAAAGTATTTACATCTCGGCATTGTCGCTGGTTCTTGTCGCAACGAGCTTATTGTTAGCCGACGTATGTACACTGAACTACTCAAAACAAATCACGATTTTCTAGCCCGTGCGATTTCGAGCACGTGCGTCGTTGCCATGTTCACTATCAAAGCGAGAATAAGTTAATAAAAATCACCCAATTTATGTCGTGTTTGGTGTCATTTTAATCACAAAAATCTCATTAATCCATTAAAATTATTTTTAATCCGCTAAAATGCGAAATAAAAGTTTTAGATTTTATTCAATAAGATGTTTATATTTGTAGAAATAAGGAAAGATCCTCGATGCCGGAGAGTCGCCGAAAGAGAGAGCGAGAACGTAAGGAACAAGTGAGATAGCTAACATAGGGCTCCGAAGTCTCGTTCGCGAGAATTCCTTTATCTATTGTTTTTCGTATCATATATCATCTTACTACAGAAAATAAAATTATTTTATTTCGCATTTTATCGATTTCAGAATAATTTTTATGGATTAATGAAATTTTTGTGATTAAAATGATATCAAACACGACATAAATCGGATGATTTTTAATTAGAAAGATAATCGTAATTATGACAATTAGTTAATTAAAAATCATTCGATTTATATCGTGTTTGGTGTCATTTTAATCGGAAAAATCTCATTAATCCATTAAAATAATTTTCAAACCAATAAAATGCGAAATAAAAGTTTTAATTTTGTTATAAAATGTTTATATTATCTGTAATATAAACATCTTATAAATTAAAAATTGAAATTTTTATTTAGCATTTTATTGGTTTGAAAATAATTTTAATGGATTAATGAAATTTTTGCGATTAAAATGACATCAAACACGACATAAATCGGATGATTGTTCCACCTGGAAGTGATCTCTTTTATCTTTTAAATTAAAAGAGATAGACCACAACAAATATATATGAAATGAAATGTCTTGAACTGAACTTTATTGTGAGTATAGTAATTGATTACAAAATTTATCTGTATTGAAGAACGGAGAAATATGCATAATTTTTTTATAATAATGTAGATATTTTATAACTCGTGCATTAGAAGTTGACGTATGTATATAGAAAAGTCACACCAGTTTTAAAAATTATTTATTTTATGATTTATAAAAATTTTATGTTTAGTAAAAAGTATTTTACAAATAAAACTTTGTAATTTATAAAGTTTACATTTATGTGGTTTTATACCAATGTGTCATATATATTAAATGTATCCCATAATTATATAGATTCATAAACTTTCTATTTATATTTTTCCACACTGAGTATCATGAAAATGACAACATGCCAGCATTCAAGTCATCATATATTTTTGTTATGGCCTATATCTTTTAATTTAAAAGTAAAAGAGGTCACTTCCCAGGTGGGACACGCTGTATATATGTATATGGATATAAATTATAAGTTATAATTTTCATATGAAGATGAACGTTTCTGCAGACGTTATTAGCATATTATTACTATCAAAATTTTCAATTTGTATTCAATTCTTTTATGATATATAATATATAATGTTATTAATATTTATCTATCCAATCTCATTTTTAAATTAATTTATATTTATATTATAATTTATATTAAATTATAAATTCATGCAAATAAATTTAAAGTCTTTTCATTGACGATTTCAGAAAAATTAATTAGAGATCGTTCAATGACTATTCAAAGGTCGTTTATAATAATGATCGATTCGAAGATTGTTTAATTGACAATAATTGATAATGACAATAAAAATCAGAATTCTCGATCGTGAGACGAGAGAGAGAGATAGAAAGAGAGGCAAGGAGAGAGAGAGAGAAACGCGCGATATCAGTACATGTGTACGCGGAGTAAGTCGTCATGCGCACATGTCCATACGCGCACGCAATCATCTGATCTAGTGCGCGGACAATTACTCTTACATGTACTGAGCGTACAACAAAAAGAGTCGCAAAATCACTCGTTATAACGAGTGTACGAAAAACTTTTGTGTGTTTATGTGTTTTACATATAATACAAAACATTATTTTGTGTAGTTTCGTGTAGTGTAGTTATTTGTGATAGAGAAAAATGGGTCAAAAGCGCGATGCGAAGCATTTGCCTCCCAGTCGACGTAGAGTTTCCTTGAAGAAAGGCTGGATGAAAAGGTCAGTATTTCTATTTATATTAAAAGGAATTGTTTTTGTCGATTTATGTTAGATGTCATATCGTTTTCTAATGAAACAGATTTCATTACTCGGAGAACAATTTAACCTTATTTTTCATAACGTTATTTTCCAATAAATTTTTATTTTTGATCAAAAATAAATTTTGATTTATAAGTTATATAAATAATATAAAATATACTAATATATAATAATATATAAATAACATAAAATATATATAGAGAGTTACTATGTCCCATTTGACAGTTTCACTTTTATGAAGCACAAGATTTTTTATTCTCAATTAATCAAATTGTCAAATCAATAAAATATTCAAATAATGCTGCAGTGTTCTTCACATGTTCATTGATTAAAACATCCAAATACTTCTATAAACACAAGACAGATTTTTAGACGTCATTAATCACATCTTTTGAGTGATGATTTGTATCATTCGAAAACGATAATATTGTGTAATTTGACTTCCATAAAATATTACTAGTATTATGAAAATTGTTCTACATTTTCTTTTTTACAAATTACATCTTTAAAACAATTCCTAAATAAATATAATATATAAGTATATTATTAAAATATTAATAAATATATTATTATAAATATATATTACAATTTTTGTTATATGTTAAATCTCTAATTTCAGCTAAACATAGAATTTACTGGTAAAAAATCCAACTAGCTTTGCAAAATGTCCAAAATGTTTAAAACAAATCTTTATTTTAAAGTTTTATAAATGTTGATATATGTCAGTATTTACTTAGAATTACAAGTCTAGTAAAAATCGAAATTATTTTCAGATTTGTGAGCTACATTTTCTTTTCATTAATTGAAATAGTATCAATCTATCAATAAGTTTATGTTCATAACAAAATTTACTTTTGATTACAAAAAAATGCTTTTACTACTTTTTTTTGGTTTTTTCTTATCACTTAATTTATTCAATTTTGTATAAGAAATAGAAGAAACATATTTAAAACATTCAAACACAAAATAATACTCTCGACTTATACTAATTCTAAGTAAATACTAACATCTATCAAGACTGATAAAACTCTAAAGACTGTTTTGAATATTTTTGGACTTTTTCCAAAGTTGGTTTGATAAATGTTTACCAGTAAATTCTATTTAACCAAAAGAATCGCAGTAACGTATATACAGCTATACATATGCATACAGATTATATCTAATGCATATGCAGCACATACATAAACAAATAAAGTATAAGCAACTATCCTTTCTTTTCTAAATTTTCTACGTTTTGAATCATTCCAATGATTTTTATCGTCTTATTACATTTATGCGGATTTTTACTCAATGACTTATATTCTTTTTGTTTTTTTTTTATATGTATTTGTCTATACATCTGTATATATTATGGTATGTTTTGTAAGTGCATCATATATAATCTGCATGTATATCAATAAATATTTATGTTATATATATCTTATATTTCTGCCAGATTACATCTTTTTCTAAAACATGTAGGCATTTTATGAAACATGGTCACGCTCTCAAATCATGAAAAAATGAAATAACAATATGGATCGTTTTAAATTCTGACTCATTTCAATTTTTTTTTATAAACTATCTTTGGAGAATGACCACTTTATAGAAAATTATGTGTATTTGTAAATGAGAATTTTTAATCTTGTATTAACATATTCATACAACAATAACAAAGTTTTAGAAAAAGTAATAAATTAAATGTTCAAAAATCATGAATATCTGAATAAAATTTTTTAAGCTGTGTTGAATTTTACTTAGATAATTATAATTTCTATGAATATTAATAAAATATGTTGTTATCAACTACATTTTGTGGAATCTCATCCATTTTTGTAAAGTATTTTTTAAACACCTAACTCTTTTTATAATTCTTATATGATATAAAAATAATTATTAATTAATTAATTATTAATAAATTCAACGTAAACATTGAAACGTCAGTAAAAGCGTTTGTCATTCATATAAAGACTCAAATAAACCGTCCAGAATCTAAAATGATGTACAAATCGTTATATTTGACAATGTTACGGGTTGTTTGTTAGCATTTTACAACTTGTAGCCAAATGTATAGTAAAACTAATGTAAAATATTTCATTTCAGAATGTGATTGCATTTTATAAAATATCTAAATTTTTTAGAAAAATGAATTTTGTAATCTGACTGTGTGTGTGTGCGTGTATGTAAAAATGTAAAAAAAATCTAGAAAAAAATCTTTGACAAAAACAATGCAGTCTTTTGCTTATTTATATTCTAAACTAAAAATTCAGATTATGTGTATATATAGTAGTATATAATAAGTAGTATATAGTAATATATAATAGTAATTAGTATAATAGTAGTTAGTACCATTTGATACCAGATGCGGTTTGCATGTACGCATTGCTTAAAAAATCATCCCAGAGGCGATTTATTCGTGGGCTGGTTGTAATATTTTCTACCAGATGCGATTTGCATTGCTTAAAAAATAATCCCAGAGGCGATTTATTCGTGGGCTGGATGTAATATTTTCTACCAGATGCGATTGCTGTACGCACTGGTTAAATAATCTCAGAGGATTTATTCGTGAGCTGGTTGTAATATTTCATATCGATGCGGTTTGCATGTACGCATTGCTTAAAAAAATAATCCCAGAGGCGATTTATTCGTGAGCTGGTTGTAATATTTCATATCGATGCGGTTTGCATGTACGCATTGCTTAAAAAATAATCCCAGAGGCGATTTATTCGTGGGCTGGTTATAATATTTTCTACCAGATGCAATTTGCATGTACGCACTGGTTAAAATAATCCCAGAGGCGATTTATTCGTGGGCTCGTTGTAATATTTCATATCGATGCGGTTTGCATGTACGCATTGCTTAAAAAATAATCTGAGGCGATTTATTTGTGAGCTGGTTGTATAATACATATTATAATAAATACATATTAGAAATGGTTTTCATGTTCTAAAAAAATATTTATATTTTCAAATTATGTATTGTATCACACAATAGTTTTAGTAACAAACTATTGTGTATTTAATAATATTATTTAATTTTTACTGATAAATAAACAAAAGACTGCACTTTTACAGAGATTTTTTCTAGATATATAAATAAGTAATAAAATATACATATAATTATCACACAATACCTAATTTTTTAAATATTTTACAAAATACTAATCTTTATTTTTCTTTACAGGCGATTAAAACGCATGGAGCTTCAAAACATTAACGACTCCAGAAGCATTAAGAATGTTAACGATGAATCTATCGATTTAAAAAAATCGGTAGAATTATTTCCCGATATGATAGATTCAAAAGTTAATATTCAAACAATGCTGTGTCAAGAGTCAAATATAGATATGTATAATGTAGAACAAGATACTGAACTTTCTAAAAATAACATAGATTTAAATAATTCCGAAAACATGGATATTAACGATGAATCTATCGAGTTTAAATCGGTAGAATCATTTCCCGATACGATGGATTCTAAAGCTAATAATCAAATAATGCACTGCCAGGAGTCAAATACAGATATGTACAATGTAGAACAAAATGTCGAATTTTGCGAAGATAACAAAGATTTTGTTATCGAAAATAGCCCTCTGAATACGAATCGTATCCAAGAAAAATTGCCTGAAGGCCGCCGCATTGTCGACATTTCTTTTCTATGGAATGAAATCCATAGAACGTTCGATAATCATGCACAAGGAATAGAGTGCCAATTTAAAGATTGGAAACTCATAAATTCTTGTCGCTATGGGTTGAAGACGCAGTTGTCTTTCAAATGCCAAATGTGCCATTACGAAGCCAAGGGGTCAGAACCCACAGAACCGGAAACATTAGATGTTAATACAGCTGCTGTAGCAAGAACTATTACGACTGGAATTGGTTTTGCTCAGCTGGAAGAGCTGTGTGCATCCATGAATATTCCATGTATGTCCGATAAAAGTTATATGAAATATCGAGAAAGTGTAATCAATGATTTCGAGAAAACAGCTATGGAAAATATGTTAATGGCTGGCGAAGCTGAAAAGCAACTCGCTCTTGAAAGAAATGAAACGGTATTCCGTACATAACCGTTGTAGTAGATGGTAGTTGGATCAAGAGATCATACGGCAACACTTACGATTCACTTTTCGGTGTTGGTGCTATAATTGGTTACCGCACGAAAAAAGTACTCTTCGTTGGTGTCCGCAACAAATTTTGTTCCCTCTGTGATTTTGCGGAACGAAACGGAATCGAACCAAGAAATCACAAATGTTACAAAAATTTCGATCGTAATGCAAGCTCTACAAGCATGGAAAGTGACGCCATTGCAGAGGGCTTCAAAAGTAGCCTGGACATACATGGAATAATTTATAGAACGATTATTGCTGATGGTGATAGTAACGTTTATCAGGCCATCCTTGATAGCAAACCATATTGTGAACAAAAGGTAACCGTTAAAAAAATAGAATGCACGAATTATTTGCTTCGCAATCTGTGCAAAAAGTTGAGAGCTGTAGCAATGACAACTCAACAAAAGATGCATAGAAAGCGTGATTTCGTCCATTTACGAAATGTTGTAAAAAACAACATATTAAAAATACGAAAAGAGATAGTAAAAGCAATTGATTTACGAAAAGAAGAAATACAACCTGACCATAAGAAGGCTATGGAATTACAAAAAGATATATTAAATATTCCTAGCCATATATTTGGTGAACATAAACGATGTAAGGAACGCGGTATAAGTGACTGTGATGAAACGAAGAATTATGTACCGTTTCTCGAACAGCACGGTCTTTATCAGAAAGTAAAGAATGCTATCGTTTATTTGAGCGGATATTCCGACAGCTTATTGCGGAAATTCACCAATAATTCAGCAGAATCATTTAATTCGATAATTTGCAAAGAAATTGCTAGAAAGCGTATTAATTTTGCAGAGGTTCCTATAATGCTAGAGTTGCGGGAGGAATTGTGCAACATAATACCCAACAAGTTCTCACGGAAATACATAAAAATATGGGTAAAAATGTTCCTCTCATTGTCGAGACTCTGGAAAAGCGACGACAAATAAAAGTTGCAAAAATCAGAGAATTTCGAGAAATGAATGGAAGGTCAAAAAAATTTAAAAGAGAACAAGGAACAGATAGTTATTATGGTCCACAATCACGAAAACCAGATCTTCCACCCAATGCTTTTGAACAACTTCGGCAAAATCATTTGGAAAAGTTGTTTGAAAATGGAAAAAATTGAAGACAAATAGAACGTGACACTGTAGAGCAAAGTGAATCAGATTTGTGGCAGTCGTTGAGACAAGAAATGTTAACGGCGTCTAATTTTGGAATTGTATGTCGCATGAAACCGACAACATCTTGCGCCGCAATTGTAAAGAACATTTTGTTCCCTTCCTCTATCGATACCGCGGCTATGAAATATGGTCGCGAGAGGGAGAAAATTGCAAAAAAAGAATTGGCCCAAATACTGGAAAAGGAGATTAAAACTTGCGGATTATTTATTGATATTAAAAATCCATGCTTGGGTGCTTTTTCTGACGGGCTTATAGATAAAAATGGACTGGTAGAAATAAAATGTCCTCTATCAGCTGAACACTTAACAGCAGAAGAGGCTATAAAGAAACTGCCTCATTTAGAAAGCGTTTTTGATAAGAAAAATCCAGATAAGATGAATTCAAAACATCGATTTTTCTATCAAGTTCAAGGCCAGTTAAATATAACGCAGCGAGACTATTGTATTTTTACTGTGTGGACGCCAAGAAGCTTAAAAATAGTACGTATTAATAGAGACAATGTATTTTGGAATACTCAAATGCTGCCCTTTTTAACACGTTTCTATTATGATTGCATGCTGCCTGAAATCTTGGATAGTCGACATAATAGACATATGCCTATTAGAAATCCTAAATATATAATAGAAGCTCAAGAAACAGCCAAAAAATTAATTACTCAAAAAAAAGTCGTCGACAATATAATATAGACGAAAATATTGTCGAAGAAAATCAATGTTGCGAATCTAATGTTTTATCATTAGAAGCAACTAATACTACTGTTACCGCTCTGATAAGTGCGGAACAAGATGACGATTGCATAATTGTTAGTTACTCACAAAATAAAGACGAACTAACTGAAGATGACATAAAAAACAGAAAGAATTTCTCGATAATCAGGTTATTCCTTTTCATTTAGTAAAAGATAATGTATTACCTGTACATAGCAAAATAAACGACGAATTATTAGACCGATTCTTACGCGTCATAAGAAATAAATCTCACTTTGAAACACAAAGTGTATTATATTTAGAATATCCTCATCTAATTGAAGCAAGTTGTACCGACAAAAGCTTACAAATTATTGGAGGGAATTGCAGTGATCACTGGTAATGTATATTTTTTGACGGCACCAAGCTTCGAGTATATGACAGTCTACCCGATTGTACATACGACAAATTGGTCCATAAAGAAAAAAATTACATTTATCGTCGTTATCCACAAATAAGTGCAAATGATATAATATTTGAAAAAGTTCAAGTACAACCTGATGGCACTTGTTGTGGAATTTATGCTGCAGCTTTTGCTACAACTGTAGCATTAGGAGGAAATCCATGTAACGAGAAATATTCCAATCGTGTGGAATATATGAGGCAACATTTTCTTAATATTATAATAGAAAATAAACTGTCGCCTTTTCCAAAATGATAATCCAATGAATCATTGGAAAAAGACGCCTCAATATTATTGATTTTTTTTATACTGGGAGAGACGAAAATAATATTTACATTATGGTTGCGTTCTCGAGGAGAATTCTCAGGAATTCTATATATAAAATATTAATTATTTACATAACAAATCGGAAAGACGAAAATATAATGGTTGCGTCTTACGAGAATGGGCGATGGATGGGGCCCATTCTATATATAAATATATTTTATATTTTATATATTATATATTATATATAAAGCCAGGGGCGATCTAATGTGTACTGGCATTATACATTTCTTTTTGTTAATATTTACACATTGACGTTCCATATATATATATATATGTCAAATGATATAATCATATTCTGTTGCATTTCTTTGTTCGACCAAAATTATTGCCATGCAAAGCCATGTGCGGAAGGAATCGTCATGCAAAATATGTGCAAAAAATATAAACAAAATTTATTTAAGAATTATGTATATATAACATTGTACATCTAATGTCATTTACTTATTTTTTACTTCTATATCATAAATACAAATAAATTGTTAAACTTTTTCTTTTTATAAATGTACAATACTATTATATATATATATATATATATATATATATATATATATATATATATTTTATTATATACATATATTTGTAAAATAAATATTTTATCATAATTGATATCTCAGACACTTTACACATGTCTACTTCATCTTGTACGTAGCTTCATTTAATTATGGCTTTGCATATACAAAATATGCAATAAGTACAAACTAAATATGTTACAATGTTTTTTGAGAAATATGTATTTGTAACACTATATATCTAATGTCATACACTTTTCTTTTTTTATCTGTATGTAATATACATGAAAATAAATTGTCTATTAGAAATACAATTAGATATTGAATATAAAATTGTTTTTTTTTGTATTTTATAATGAATGAAATTATTTTATAATAGCATTTAATATACATATTATATATAAATACATATATTTATTATTGTAAATACACATATTCATAACTTTTTTAACACACATTATGATATAAAATACAAAATAATATATATAGATAATTATATATACTCAATACCTAATATGTATTAAGAAATAATAAAATAATAAACAATTTATTTACACTTATTACATACAGATAAAAATAAGAGGAGTATATGATATTAAATATGTATAATGTTATATACACATATATATTTCTCAAATTAAACATTGTAGCACATTTAGTTTCTATTTATTGCATGTTTGGGATATGTAAAGCCATGATATAATAAAGCTATGTACGAGATGAAATAGACGTGTACAAAGTCTCAGAGATATTAAATATAATAAAATATTTATTTCATAAATATATATAATAATACTATACATTTATAAAATTGAAGAAAAAGTTTACTGAAGAAGAATATACTTTTCTTAATTTCAGCAGTATATGATAAATATAAAAATTTAATTTAATATAATATATACAGTTACATATTGAATATAATTATTTTTATTTTACACGTTACACCATAATGACACAAATAATGAATACATGTTTCAACAATAATATTTTATATTATACACGTCTATTTCATCTTGTACATAGCTTTATTATATCATCGTTTTGCATATGCCAAATATGCAATAAGTAGAAACTAAATGTGCTACAATGTTTAATTTGAGAAATATATTTGTGTATATATATATATATATATATAGGATGTCCGTCGATTTTCGACCTTAACGAAAAAAATAAGTAGATTGGCCCAAATTAAGAAGAAATTATTTATATTGTTTTGGGATTGTCGCAATAATTACGGAAAAATTAAATAAAGAAGATCGGCCAATCTGCGTGAATAAAGGCGCGGCGACGAGAGTCGTCCCACTGTAATCCGATACTAGTCGCGCCGCGAAGCGGTGGGCGGGTCGCTCGAGACATGATACGATATATCGCAATACCGCGCCGAAAAATGACCTGTTCTTTTAGCGGCGAGAAAATGATGCGCTATCATTTCCACACCACCTTGCGGTAGATAGCATGGTGTGCTTTTTCTATAGTGGTTTCCCCCATAGGCCTATTCCACTCTCAATTTGAAAATTATTCAAAATGCCATTACTATACGCTGAATATATCATAAATGTAAAAAATTAATGGTGACAGTACCTTTACAAAAATTAATCCGTGATTGAAAATCCTTCGATAAAATGTATTGCACACGTTGATAATGATACGATGATAAAATGCTTCACGAATCCTTTCTTCACCTCGTACGAAAGCGCACTGCTGGACCGATTATCCTGATATTATGCACGACACGCAGTTTCGCAATAATTATTGCACAACACATAAAATTGTACGGTCACTTGGTTTTCGTTGACGCTTGGGGATTTGTAAATTTCGGGCCAGGTATTTCCGCTAGTCCGTATGCCACAATCATATCCGTATATTTCTGCAGAATCTCATTCACGTTAATTTCTTATGCAAACACAAGATTTTTATTAAAACGTCTTAGCTCTCGCACACTGTTATCAGACTGTGTACGCCGGCAGCACGCAACTACAGCTGAGCGGACAACCATAGTGCGCAAGCGTCGAACTCACACGTACGCTTACACTCACATGTCCGCTCAGCTGTCAGCTGTAGTTGCGTGCTGCTGGCGTATGCAATGTGATAACAGTGTGCGAGAGCTAAGACGTTTTAATAAAAATCTTGTGTTTGCGTAGTAAATTAACAGTGAAAATGAGGTATATTCTGCAGGAATATAATTGTGGCATACGGGCTAGCGGAAATACTTATCGTGCGGCCGCAATTTACATGGAATCATTTCCCAGGCGTTAACGAAAACCAAGTGGCCGTACAATTTTGTGTTGTGCAATAATTATGTGAAACTGCTTAAATTATGATATAAAATACAAAAAAGCATAATTTTATATTTAATATGTAATTGTATTTCTAATAGACAATTTATTTTCATTTATATTACATACAGATAAAAATAAGAAAAGTGTATGACATTAGATATACAGGGTGTTCGTCGATTTTCGACCTTAACGAAAAAAATAAGTAGATTGGCTCAAATTAAGAAGAAATTATCTATATTATTTTGGGATTGTCGCAATAATTACGGAAAAATTAAATAAAGAAGATCGACCAATCTGCGTGAATAGAAGCGCGCGGCGACGAGAGTCGTCCCACTGTAATCCGATATTAGTCGCGCTGCGAAGCGATGGGCGGGTCGCTCGAGACATGATGGTGATATGCGATATATCGCAATACCGCGCCGAAAAATGACCCGTCCTTTTAGCGGCAAGAAAATGATGCGCTATCATTTCCACACCATCTTGCGGTAGATAGCATGGTGTCTTTTTTATAGTGGTTTCCCCCATAGACCTATTCCATTCTCAATTTGAAAATTGTTCTTCCTTCTCTCTCTCTCTCTCTCTCTCTCTTCTCTCTCTCTCTCTCTCTCTCTCTCTTCTTCTCTCTCTCTCTCTCTCTCTCTCGTATGCAAAGTTCGGCCCTTCGGGAACAATATTGCGAGTTGCACGGTGCGCCTTTATATCTGATTAACATTTTTGAAGAAGAAAAATAAATCACTTTTCGTTTGGTCCCTCACGAATCGGACACCCTGTATATATGTATATATATATATATATATATATGTATATATATATATGTATATATGAAATTTTTGTCGATTAACATAGGAATGATTATATGCGGTGTATGCATAAGATTAATATAATGATTAATAATATGAAATGTTTTATAATATAAAGTATTAAATATGTTCTCTTAAGGTTCTATCGTTTGCTTATACGGTAGGAATTACATCTACAGCTACAGTAGTACTTAATTGGGCGTGACCCAGTAAAATAAGCGCATCTCGGAAGGAGTATGATGTACTCGGGGGTATTCCCTCTACGTTTAATTTAACTAGCGCTGTTCCTTCACTAAGGGGGCGGACTATATGAATCCATCCCTTTCGTCCTTCCAGAAGTAGTCGGCAGAGATCCTTAGTTTCCTTTGGCCAGGTTCGAACGTTTAGGACAGGACCGGTGTAGGCTAGACCACAGATTATAGCCTGCCAAGGCAGCTCCTTGAATCTGTCCTCTAAGAGATAGACTTCACTCATGCGCCGCCAAATTGATCGGCCCCAGTCTCCTAGGCTGACCTTTATCATCCAGTTCGTCCTATTGATCTTTTTTACAATGCCCCGTCTCCAGGATTTGCAATCTTTTATTGCGACGGACATGTTTTCTTTAAAATCTTCGGGCCAGATGTGTAGATAGGTCGCTTTCCTAGCCATTCGGAATTCTAGTTCCTCCTCTAATTCTTTTAGATCTTTCTCACCGTTTTTCAATTGGACGCAGAAGAGGAGTGGCGATTCCACCTTAACTATTGTTACGTCCAAGCGTCCTCGGGTTAAAAGGTTTGTCTCGATGCATTTGATCTCCATATTTTCTTTTATTCTGTAGAATGGTTAAAATTGTTTATGATAATAGGATTTGATTGATTTTTTTTGTCAGGGTGTGGTTCAGAGTAGTGTTATATTTGTTTTACGATTTTGATTCTTTGATCTGAAGTGAATAAGAGATATTCTCCTTTGAAGGAAGAGGGGGGTAAGCATGCATTGGTATTGTACAGTTTTCGGAGTGAGCCGTCTCAGACGCCCCGTGGGGTTGGGATTCAGAGGTTGGTGCTGTGGGTGTCCTTTTTTGTGGTGGTGGTCTTGTTCTTAAGTGTAGTAGTAGATGGGTTAGAGAGTCCCAGATGGCCCCTAATAAATATAGTGACCATCCGTATACTGTATGCAAGGCATATCCATGTACTATTGTATCCAATATTAGTTTAATAATTCTTATGGTCAAATAGATTCCAAGTAATCCCGCGCTAATATTTCCGAAAATCAAGAATTTACTCCAAAATTTTTTCCATGTAGATAAGGCTATCTTCTCGATTGTATTTTTATCTAATAAGTTGGAGATGGAACCTCCTTCCAAAGAGATGGTTTTTCCCATGATTCCTCGGGCTACAGTATTTAGAAGTGCGGGTCGTTCTGCTGGGAACATTATATGATCTCTGAGATCATTTAAGTCGGTTTCTGTGTATATGCCACTGGTGGCAAGTGATCCTGGGCTAATATATTTCCATGTAGGTTTTGTTAATGGTTTCATGATGGTAGGTGGTAAGGTGTCTACCGGTCTGGGTGTTAATTTATACCATGCATCTCCTAAGAGATACATAGCAGGCGCGAAGGAATTACATGTTGTCTGAGTGCCTTGTCGTAATAATATATGAGTTTGAGGGGTTAAATAGTAAGTTTGATTTTCTCGAGTTACTGGTAATTGATTATAGCATTGCTCTGTTCGAGTGAGTGTTACTTCGACGGGTACGCATTTTACTATGTGAATTACTTCACCAGCTAGTAGAGCCATATATCCAGGTCCTTTCATTAAGTGATATGCAAAAGTATCTGGGGATTGTGTAGCGATAGCTAAAGCATTCTGCATCATTTTTCGTTCCAGATTGCATTGTTGTAACAGGATATCATGATAAAGTTGATTGATCTGAGTACGAATGTGTTTCTCCACGTAGACAAATTTGGAGTTCATATATGCGAAGATATCCAAGTTAGAAGTGCGAGTTTGTTTACTGAAAACTACAGTGCCGCGTACGGTTTCGAAAATTAACAATTTAGGATGTTCTGTTCGTATTAATGAATATCCACATACTTCATGTCTCCCTACGCTGGTTAAAGCAAATATTATGTCTTGAGTAGTGAGAGAATAGACTGTTTGACGTTGTTCTTCGTCAATTATTTTGTCGGCATATCCTTCATATATTATACCGTAGTCGGAAAATTTGCAAGGACCGACAGGAACTGGGTCCCAGTATGTATCTCCTCCTTCTATATCTATACATTCTACAGAGCCAAATTCGCAAGTCATACCTGATCTGAGTTGTAATTGGTTACTATTAATTCGCACATCCGCGGTGTAATCGTGTAATGTAATTTTTATTGATCCTATTACAAGGACATCCGACCACGTTCCATAAGGGTCGGAATATGATCCTCCAGAACATTTACCGTCATTATCTACGGTTCCGGCCAGTGTTACTGGGCGTGTGGTAGTTGTATTTGATTTTAAACCAGTTATGTATGTGTTTCCCAGTTGATAGCTGCCATAGTCATGCATACGTCTACAAGTTTGGCGGGTTATTGGTTCGATGTAAGAATATTTTCCATTATGCACATCCATGGTATGGGAGAACATTCCACATTTTCTAATTAATCTATCGATCTCAACTTTGCATTGGATGACTCGGGTTGATTTAAAATCATTAATTTGCAGTAATTGTACGTAAATTGAACTAGAATTAACTCGTTTTTGAGGGATGTCGCATTCTTCTATATTTAGTAAAGATAAAGTCGTTAGATTCGCTGATGATGACCCACAATCGTATCCTATTATTCCAAACGTTCGAAGAAACTGCATTACTAAGAGTAATATTATTGCAATTAGTCTTCTGGCTCTGGGATCCATCTGAAATTGCATTTAATTATTGTTTAGTTATTGGATTTTTAGATGGCTTGATGTGTGAAATTCGTAATCGGTTAGGATGTACTATTCGACTATTTTTCTTTATCTTAATTTTTATGTTATTTTTGTTAAGAAGTTCTAAAACCTCGTGAGGTCCGGTATATTGATCTCCGAATTTACCAGGTTTAGGACCTTTCAATAAAAATACTTGGTCTCCAGGCTTAAAGACCTGTGGATTTATTTTCTTATCATAATGAATTTTTGATTTAGTTTTTGCTTGAATTACATTATCGCGAGCATTTCCTTGAATAGCGTGAAGTTGTGTAACGAGATTTACTAAGTATTCGTCGTAGCTTGCTAGTTTGTCTTCTGAGGCGAGAGGTTCGTTGGATGGAATTCTTGCTATTTTGCCAAAAACTAATTCGTATGGGGTATGCTTAGTTGCTTCATGTACGCTAGTGTTGTAATTGAACATTGCAAGGCCAACCCATCTGTCCCACTGCTTTTGTTCGTTTGCATATTGTTTTAAATATTCTCCCAGCGCATGATGAGATCTCTCCAAAGATCCGTTTGATTGAGGATGGAAAGCTGTTGTTCGAAACTTGCGAATTTTAAATAATTTAGCAATCCTTTTTAGTAATTCGCTAATAAAGTTTCGTCCTTGATCCGTTAATATCGCCTTCGGTGCTCCAAGTACGCAAATGAATCGATCTACGAAAGCTTCTGCGATGGTCTCAGAAGTCTGATTCGGTAGCGGTATTCCCATACAATATTTTGTTAATTGATCTTGTAACGTCAGAATATATTCGTTACCTCTTTCGGTTTTCGGTAATGGTCCTACGATATCCATAGCGACTTTGTCGAAAGAAGATCCTGGTGTGTCTGTAATTATCATAGGCTGTTTAGTTTTGACTCGAACGAGTTTTTTGAGTTGACATTGTAAACATTGTTGGATATATCTTTGAACGTCGGCTTTCAAGTTCTCCCAATAATAATTATGTTTTATTCTATTGTAAGTCTTCGTAACGCCACGGTGTCCTCCTGTGGGTAAACAGTGCATCTCTCCAATAATAACAGTTCGTAGATCTTTAGGTGGATATTTGACTAATCCGTTACATATAATCAATTTAGTGGATATGTTAACGAATATTGACAGAAGTCGTGATTTAATATTATTCCATGGTACATTATTAATTGTTTCTGTTTTTGCAATACTAATTGTTTCTAATTGTAAATTTTGAATGACGTCACGTAGATTATTTATGGCGATTGATATTTGGTTTAGAGTCATTGTAGGACCCTCCTGTTGTTTTTCCATAATAGGCAGAGCTATGTGGAAGTAGTTTTTATATTTTATGGCCTTTGGTTTACCTAAAATAAGGGACCCAAGATTTGGGAGACCATTTCGCTCAAAGAGTTTTTGTGAGCCTGAGTCTAAAGGTTTTCCGTTGGTGTCAACAAAATACATTACGTTATCTCTTCGTAAAAATAATAATTCGCGACTTTCTATGACATTACTTTTATTTTCAATGAATTTTATTCTTGCCTTCTGTAAATTTAGATTGATAATTTCTTCTTCATCGTGTCCTTCTTCTTCTTCTTCTTTTTTATCTTTATCTTTATTTGGCGGATCTGTTCTTCTTCCTGTATCTTGAAAATTTTCGTTTCGTTTTTTTTGATTTATAGTTTGGCTTCTGGTTTGTATTCGATCTCGTTTAGGTGGTGGTGGTTCGTTTTCTTCGGTAGATGGTGTAGCATTAGTATGGTCATAAAACGATTCATCTGTCTCGGTGTCTGAAAGGTACAAATGAAAATCGTCGTCTTCGCTTTCTCCCTCGTCGTCGGATTCTTCTAACATCCTAGAAATTTTTTCTGCATCTTGCGAATTATTAGGATTCAACGGCTTATCTTTTATAATATTACATTCTGTCTCCATGAGATTTATGGGATTCCGCGATAATGCATCTGCATTTACGTTAGTTTTTCCAGCTTTATATACAACGTCGTAATCGTATTCTGCTAGTTTCAATCTCCAGCGTAGTATTCGCATGTTTGCGTCTTGTGCGTTCTTGAACCATGTTAAAGGTTTATGATCAGTAACTAAAGTAAATTTTCTTCCATATAAGTAGGGTCTAAAATGCTTTACGCAGTAAACTATGGCTAGTGCTTCCTTTTCGTAAGTGTCATATTTTACTTCATTATCTGTTAGAGTACGTGATGCGAATGCGATCGGTCGATCTCTGTTTATCTCCCCTTGTGATAGAATCCCGCCTATGGCTATTCCTGAAGCATCTGTAGTCAATATGAATGGTTTCGAGAAATCAGGATACTGCAATACAGGTTCTTTGCATAACTCTTGTTTCAAGATTTGAAATGATTCTTCTTGTTCAGATGTCCATTCGAAATTTGTGTTGTTTTTCAATAAAATGGTTAACGGTTTCGCAAATTTAGAGAAATTGGGTATAAAACGTCTGTAGTATCCTGCAAGTCCTAGAAACTGTTTGATGTTTTTTGGCGTTTTTGGTCTTGGAAACAATTTTACTGCTTCTAATTTTTTGGGATCTGGCCTTACTCCATCTTTGCTAATTATGTGTCCTAGATATGTTACTTCCGATTTCAGAAATTCGCATTTGTCAGGCTGTAATTTTAAATTAGCTCCTCGAAGACGTTCTATTAAAGCGTTGTATTTTCTTTCATGTTCTTCTAATGTCTTAGCGTAAATAACTATGTCATCCATATATACAAATAATTCTTCGCCTTGTAGTCCTGTTAATACTAAATCCATTAAGCGTTGAAAAGTAGCCGGAGCGTTTTTCAAACCGAAAGGCATTCTATCAAATTCATAATGTCCGAAAGGGGTTGTAAAAGCGGTTTTGTGACTGTCGGCAGGATCCATTTTTATTTGATGAAATCCGGATGCGAGATCGCATATAGAAAAATATTGCGCTCCCCCTAATTGATCTAATATATCAATGATATTAGGTAATGGGTAAGCGTCTCCAATAGTTTTTTCATTTAAGGTTCGAAAATCGAGAACCATTCTCCAGCGTTTATTTCCTTTAGAATCGTCTTTCTTAGGCACGATCCATATGGGCGTATTATAAGGCGACTGTGAATGCTTTACTATGCCTCCCTGTAGGAGGTCCTCTACCTGCTTGTTTATTTCTTCTTTATGTACTTGCGGAAATCTATATTGCCGAGTATTTATCGGGTGATCATCCGTAGTCGTTATTTGGTGTTGCAAAACATGAGTTGCATTTAATTTTTCTCCGGGAATGTGGAAACGATCTTGACTATTTGCTATTAATTTTATTATGTTTTCCTGTTCTTCTTTATTTAAATGCTCTAATCGTAATAAGTCGATAATCTTAGAGAGTCGATCTTCCTTAGTTTCTTCAGAGAGTACCAAACAATTATGCGATTCAGAGGTTGCAAGGTCAATCTTGTGTTTAGACTTACGTTTTCGCATAAATTTATCTATTATTTCTTGAGATTTATTATATAGAGACGTAGAAAGTTTCGAAGACGGCTTATTCTTGCGATTAATTTTCCAAGAATTTTCAATATTTCCATTGTTTAAATTATATCCTTGAGCCCCTCGAACGAGGTCTTTCATTGTAATATGAGAGGTTTCTAATTCATTATTGTCGTTTTTTCCTGTAAATAGTCCATCCTTTGAAAATGTAAAGTCCAAAGAGGACGAAGAATTTCTTTCTCTTTTAAAATAAGGTGTCAATTTCAGTGAGGTTTGGTAACTTCCCTCCTTGCAATCGACAGGGCTGGAATCTTCCGACGAGGTTTGGAAACTTCCCTCCGAAATTCCAGAATTATTATTTCCTTTAAAAGAGGTTTGGTGATTTCCCTCTCCAAGGATGGTTGGGTTATTAAAATTTTCGGAAAAGATTTGGTAGCTTCTCTTTTCAGGGACTGTTGAATTATTAGGATTTGTATTTGCATGGTTTTTATCTTTTCTTTTAATTTTAATTTCCTTATTTTGATTTATCTCTTTTTCTTTTATATTTTCAAGTGTTTCGTCTTCGTCTCCTTTTTGAATTTTATTACTGATTTCAGCATTTTCATTAAGAATAATATTATCATTGATTTCGAAGGCATCTTCATTAATTTGAATTTCATCAATATTTCCGGAATCCAATGGTCTTGCTGATTTCTCCTTGTCGAATATTTCTATGTTCGAGTTATGATCATCGAATAATTTGTCTAGTGGTTTTAAATATAATGTTGGCACGCGAACTTCCACTTCTTCATCTAAAGTGCTTATGATATTCAAATAAGCCTTTCCAGAAACGTTTTCCACTATTGTATCCCCTAGATAAATTCCGTGCTCCACTTTTAATTTGGGTATGTATCCTATTTTTACTTCAGGATTGACTATTCTTACGTAAAATAATGATTCGGTTCTTGGTTGTACTGTTATAGTTTCGGGGGAGAAGAAGGGCACATTAATTCCAGAAATGCCTAGATGTCCCTCTGCATAATCTATTTTTGAGGAAGTTTGCTTGAAGAAATCATTTCCAAGTATTCCGGATTGTGGAATCGGAAAGTCATCGGATACGATGTGAAAAGATATGGATATTCCGAAAAGCGTCAACATAATTTCTCCGAGTGTGTAAACAGGATAGCTGTTTATACCATTCAATTTTAAAATGTTATCGAAATTTATACTAATATTCTTAGGTGTGAATTTTTCTTTGATTATATTCGGTCCGGATCCCGTATCCAGCATGAGAGTTATATGAGCGGATCCCTTGGTGAGCTGGACCTGAACAGTAGGCACGCGACTGTCTTTAGCGAGGGTCACTGTCACAGGTCTTATCTCTGGTTTTCGTTGATTTATTTGGTGTCCTGCTGAGTGGATGGGTGTGAAGCCAGCTCGGGTCCTTGTCGCACACCCGACGTCGAGGGCCCATTGTAGTTTCCCTGGTCTTTTTCTTTCCGACGATTATTACTCGCGATTCGTAATTGACAATTTTCAAGAAGATGCCCTTGTTCCTTACAATATCGACAAAAAGAATTGGTTATAGGTGTTGAATTTATTCTAGTGCGGCAATCTTTAGCGATGTGTCCGACTTTATTACAAATTTGACAAGTAGCGGTAGCTTTATTTATTGAATTGCGTTGTTCATTTTGTTTCTTCCAACAGTTATTAGCGGAATGACCAGTTTTGTCGCACCATTGACAAATTACCGAGGTTTTGTTGGCTTTATTGTTGCTATTTTGACGGCATAGTTTCGCGTCGTGTCCGTTTTTAGAACATAATTGACAAGTTATGATTCGTTGTTGGATTACATTTACTGGTTGGCGATATTGAGGATCGCGCAGACGACATTTATCTGCACTGTGTCCGCGTTTTTTACAAATTTGGCAAATTAAAATTTCGGTTCCTAAGGCTCCTTGAATTTGACCCAAAGAGGATGACTGCGTGAGCTTCCTGCAATTGCTAGCCACGTGTCCTTCTTTATAACAGATCTGGCAAGTCTCTCGATTTCGCGGCTTGTTTTGACCTGAGTTAGTGTCCTGTCCCTGTCGTAAATCTGTCATCGCTCGAAGCTCTCTTTCTATCCTTAAAGCATCAGCGACGGTTCCATGCACGTCTAAGTCTCTCGCGATTCTTTGTTCTATTTCAGGTTTGAGTCCTCGGATAAAGCATTTACACATGTCTCCTTCCAATGATGTTTTTATATTTTGGTCAGGTAAAGAACGACTAGTACTGCGGTATGCTTCTAAAATCTGTTTTCCTAGCAATTTTACTCGATTTGCATACGTGACTACATCTTCTTCATTTTTTTGATAAACGCGTCCTAATTCTCCTTGTAGTATATATACGTTTTTAGAAGGTCCGTAAATTTGTTTTAAATATGAAGTTAAATTGGATACAGTGTCAAAATCTTGATCTTGAATGGTTCGTCGGGCTTCGCCGACTATTCGGGTTCTTATAACTTTGGTAAACTGTGCTTCAGCTTCTTTAGGTAGCATAGATTTAGCTTCTTCACATCCTTCGATAAAATAACTGAGCGGAATATTTTTACCATCGAAAAAGGGAACGGCTTCAACCGCGTATTTTAAGGTAGCAAATGGGTTTTGATGAGTCATGGTTTCGGACCTATCAAGATCTTTTTCTGCTTTATAAATAAGAGTGTTAGTAAGTGTGTAATATTCTTGGCAGGTTAGATCGCAGGAATCGTCAGGATTTGGCTCGGGCGTGTCGGCTATTAGAATGGTATTGTTTATGCTTATGTCAGTGTTCTCTAAAGAAAGATTAAAATGTCTTGGTGTAGACCCCACAGTTCTCTTTGGAGTGGATGTATGAGGTAAGCCAGAAGTAGATGATTTGATTTCAATTTTAGATTTAGATTTTTTTCTCTTCCAGAGCGAGGTTATAAAATTTTTCTACTTCCTTTTTATCGGCTTTACCTCGAGTCCCGTCACTCATTCCCGTTTCCTTGAATCGCACATATCAATCCCGGACGAGCCCCCAAAATTTTTACATATGTTACGTCCAGGCCCGAGGAAAAGATGGGCCGACGGAAGGGCGTAACACTAGTATCCCAAGAGCAGGTGCCTTAAGGGCAGATGTCTCGGGTCGAGCGTGGCTGCGGGGGAGCCAAAGATAGGTCAACGACCGCAAGGGTCGATCTTACACTATTTCTGGTTCGAATGCCCGCTCGACGGTCCCCTTTTTGGTAAAGGAACTTAATCCCTTTTACCCGGGACGGGACCAAGTGCGATTCAGGAGCGTGGGTGAGGAGGGGGGATCGATTGAGTTGAACGCGAGAGAATAAGCTTAATTGAATTTATTATACATTATAATAAGAAAGAAAAAGGGGTGTATAAACAATTAATCATAATTCTATACGCTTTTAAGAGATACAATATTAAATGAATGCACGTGTGGGTGTGTGTGTAAGTGTGTGTGGGTGTGTGTGTTAAAGGGGATCTAGCCAAAATCGGGAGGATCTGGAGTTGATTCGTGGGGTGGAGAAGGAAAGAGCGATAACGGTGGGGAATCAGAAGGATGGTCAGTTTCCGTGATGTACACGGGAGAGTAACTAGGAAGAAGAGTTCCAGGAGATAGGTATGGAGAGTAATTAGGAGGAGAAGCTTGAGGGGATGGACATGAGGAGTCTTGGATATCCTTTTGAATATTGTTTAGGACTATTCGAGCGATAGGAAGGTTAGTGTTGATTTCGTTTATGTTTAATATAAAAGAAGGGTCGGCCACAGCCCGAGCCAGCAATCGGCGAGTACGGCGATTGCGACGGTACCGGAGTCGCTTTGCTTGGGTCCTAGTGGACTTCCTCGAAGCGGGCTCCACTAGCGAAGCGATTAAATGAATAGAAGAAATAAACGGGGGAGGAAGTTCGTAAACAAAACAAAACTTACTGGTTGTAGAGCACGAGGATTAACGCAAGTTGATGTAGTGTTGCTGGAGGCCCCCTCTTAATGTTGAGAATGAAGATTTTTTAACTGACACGTTAGTGCCCGATACTGTTGACGGCCCTTCTTGGCGTTGAGGATGACAAGGTTTTTACTGAACTGGCACTGACTCGATAGTTACTGATATGACAATGAAGAATTATAGATGACTGAAGAATTGATTAAATGTATATAATAAATGTGAATATCGAAAGGAAGTAGAAGTGCCGATTCGTTCGAAGTTCGTGCTTATATACTGTTTTTGAGTTACCCTCCCCTATCGTGAGGAATACGGGGAGTTGACGAATAGAAATTTTCATTAGATTTCTATGGTCTCTTCCCTGCCCCCACTTATGAGTATTTTAGAACGAATGTAACAAATCAGAATTTTATTACATTCGTTCGCGAATAGGAGCGCATCTTCCAAAACGGGGGAACTTAGGATTCTCAGTATCGGTGGTGGAAGTAATTTATGCTTTGCAGGATGCGTCTGTTAAAGACAAGGGATGACTTTTACTACCCTTTGAAATTAAAAATGGGTACGCATCGCGACATCCGGTCACTCGCGTTTCGTGAATGGTTTATTTTATTTTCTATGGTTTCTCTAGATTTTATGAGTTTTTAAATGATCGAAAGATGTCGAATTCGTCTGACTGACTGGCGTCTTAGTAGACCATATGCTATTTTTATAGATTGTTTATATCTGACTGTTGTTTTAAGAGCATTTGCTGAGGATCCTATTTCGAATTTAACTATCGTCGGCGATTTTGGAAGTCGTACACGTGTGTGCCAAATGTGGGAAAGAAAAGAATCGTGACGTCCCTTGGACGTAACATTACATTTGAAATATTTTTACTTCGAATACTACTATAATACTCATAATATTATAATCACACTTTAATACTCATAATACTATAATCACAATTTAACATTTGCTCCTCAAAAAACTTCATCCGTTAAAAAAAATATGATTGATAAAATTTAATCCAATGGCATTCAATAGCATGTTTGTAACATTTTTAAATATGTAGTACTTCTAACATTGTATAAACACCATTATAATTGCGACTTTTTAATATTTATAAAAGTTCTGCAACATTTGAAGAGATTAATAATATCTTTGAAATATTTTTAAAATAACTATTATACTATATTATGCTAATCTACTATTCGCTATGCTAATTAATATTTGTTATATCTTTCGCTATGTCTTTTATAAGTAAAATATGTCATAGGATTTTATATGCGAGAAAGTGCAATATAATTAATAATTTAGAGAGCCAAACGCAAATAAAACCAAAGAGAAAAAATAAAACAATAAGTATGCACTTAATATATAAAAAACATCAAATATATAATCTATATATAAATAAAAATATTTTAAAATTGAATTCTTTTATGTTGTCTAATTCATATATGACATTGCATTCCTTCATGTTTACTTCATATATAATAGATATTTTGACTTCACATATGTCACTATATATAAATATTTCAATATATATTTAGTATCAAATATATCTGCAAGATTTCCGAATCTTATTTCAACAAATTAACATTAAGAAAGCATATTCTGTGCTCACTTGAAAGTTTTATTATTTTAGCAACGGAGCAAGTTATTATATATTATTGTTATTATATGTATGTAATAAAAGAGTAATAAAAGAGTAGTAAATGAGATTATACAATGATTGGAAAATTATTAAGCATATACTCTTGTATCGTAATAAACAGAAAATATTTAAAAAATATAAATATAATATTAAAAAAATAATATATAAAATTAATATAGTAGTAGTAGTAGTAGTAGCTTTATTCACGGACTCCCCTCAGGGTTGCCGTCTCATCAATACAATCATCATACATTTCGTATCTTTACAATTTCATACCTCCTCTCCTTTCCATCCTCTTCACCAAAACCCTTACTACTCTACACGTCCTTCTTATAAAATAATAAACTAATAATAAAATATATAAACTTAACATTTAAAAATAAAAACTCACATCCCTCCGCGCTCCTGACCGACTAGCGGCCTTACATCCTTCCCTTTTTACCCTCTCCCTCCCTTCGTCCTCTCCTCCATTCTAACCCTTCACCTCTCATCCATACCTCACACACTCAGTTTACATTCTCCAGTTATCATTCCTTCTCCTTACGTTCCGTTACTCCCATCATTTCCTACACTCTTCATCCACACATCCCTAATCGCTCTCTCTCTCTCTCCTTCCCGTATAATCTAACATTTGATACACTCCGCCCTCCGCGATCCTGACCGACTTGCGGCCTTACAATCCTTCTTTTTACCCTCACCCACCCTCCGTCCTCCCCTCCACTCTACCTTTTGTCTCTCTCATACTCTATCCTCGCTTTTCCATACCCTAACACACATTACACACATTACCTGCATTGCATACATATCCCTTCTCTCTCCTACACCGATCCTGACCACCTGTGGCCTTACAAAAGTCCTTTTTCCCCTCTCCCTCCCTTCGACCCCCCCTCTGCATCCTTATATCACCTCCTATTCCTCCTTCTCTTTCCTCACCCACATCGCCTCTTCTCCCTGTATTCTCCAGGAAAACAACTTCCCCCTTCTCCCGGCCCTCCTCCCCCATCTCCATCCTCTTAGCCTCTCTTCATTCTTCCTCCCCATTTCCCTCCTTCACCCTCCATATCTGTTTCTCCTCATCCCAGCCCCACTCCTCACCCTCCACCCACAACTCCCTGTTCTCTACCCATACTCTCTTCCCCAATCCTCTCTCCCTTCTCCCTTCTAAAAAATAATATATAAAAAATAATATATAAAATTAATATATATAATATATAAAATATAATTAATAATATAAAAACATATGATATTAATATGATATATAAAATAATATATAACATGAAAAATATAATATAAAAAGTACTTGCTTCTAATTGTACCTTACCAATATACACATAAAAACTTGCTTCATATTGCTAAACTATTTCAAGTTAGAATTGAAGTATGGTTTCTCAATGTACGATAAAGAATAAGATATAGAAATCTTATAATTAGCTCTGTTTAACATTAGAAATATGTAATATTAATACATAATAATATTCATGATATTAGAAAATCCTGTCATGTCTAGAGTAGAAGTGTTTTCATTAAGACCCGTTCTACAATGAGTCGTAATCCGTAAGTCATAGGCAAATTGACCAATCATGATTGAATATTTTTGAAATAATCAACCATGATTTCATTGGACAATTTGTCTACGACTTACGACTTACGACTCATTGTAGAATGGGTCTTAATGGCACAAATCGATACACAAATACCATTCTATCTTTTTCAATAACTAATAAATAATAAATATAAAATAAAATTTGCGTCGATTTCTGTGTCTAATGCGTCGTCTATAATGAGATTTTAAAAAGACTTAAGGTGTAAGACTTAAGAAATTGACTAATCACAGTCGAATATTCTCTTAATACTTGATTGTGATTGGTCAATTTCCTAAGTCTTACGCCTTAAGTCTCCTTAAAAGCTCATTGTAGACGACACTTAAAGATCATTCTACAATGGCAACGTAAGACTCAAAAAATTGACCAATCAGTCGAGTATTCTCTTAATACTTGATTGTGATTGGTCAATTTCTTGAGTCTTACGCCTTACAACCTTATGCTACGGCCATTGTAGAATGGCCTTTAGCCCCGATTGCGTCAACGTTATTTTAGCTTTAAGCGAAATTTAAATATATGTCTGTCTTTATTTATTTAGAAAAAAAAGATAGAGATAGATATATATTTATTTCTCGCTTAAACTAAAATAACGTTGGTGCAATCGGGCTTAAAGTATCGTCTACAATGAGATTTTAAGGAGATTTAAGGCGTAACACGTCGTCTACAACGGCAGTAGAATTAATGGATTAAAACTGTAACTTAAGGAATTGACCAATCACAGTCAAGCATTAAGAGAATACTCGATTGTGATTGATCAATTTCTTGAGTTACAGCTTTAATTCATTAATGTTACTGCCATTGTAGACGACGTTTAAGTCTCTTTAAAATTTCATTGTAGACAACGCTTTAAGCGTCGTCTACAATGCAATTTTAAGGAGACTTAAGGCGTAAGACTTAAGAAATTGACCAATCACAATCGAGTATTTTCTTAATACTTGACTGTGATTGGTCAATTCCTTAAGCCTTCTTAAAATCTCCTTGTAGACGACGCATTAAACAGTCTGTGTTAATATATCTATGTTTACTATTCAACTATGATTAGTCGGTTTTCTTTTATCGTTCAAATTTTAGGCCCGTTCTACAATGAGTCGTTACTTACAATTCATTGTAGAATGGGCCTTACTGCTCATATTCAGGTGAAATACCAATAATAGCTAAAGCATTGTTACAAATCTGAACTACCTACATCGTGTAAAAATTGATCCGTTTCATATGCATTCGGCAGAAGAAGACAGTTTTGCAATCTTTATAAAATTCGTGAATCTGATTGGCGTAAACTCTTCAATTTAACCAAACTTAAGAGCATATACCATATCGCCATATAATTCGCAATTTTTATAATAATTGCAAAAGATGTTTTTCTTTTCCATGTTTGTAATGGTGCTGTATTAATGGTATTATACATTATATTTTTAAGGGCGTCGAAAGGGGTCGCTCCTCAAGGAGATCCAAGGGGGGCGACTCCACTTAAAAATCTTAAACAGGATCCCCTATTTTTTATTGCATTTTTTTATAGCTTACCTCGAGAACTTTTCAAAGCACTATAATAAAATATTTTTTCTTTAAATACTTTTCCAGTTATGAGGCTTAAAATCATTTCTTAATTTTACATAAACCATAAAATATCTTGTAAAATATTCATTTTTCGATTATCTTACATCAATACTTTTATGTACAAAATAATGAGAGGAATCAATTGGTGTAAAGAAAACACATAGTTGTTTCTAAGAAAAAGTATGTAATTTGCTTAACAATTCCACGACTCCCTTCAACACCTTCAAAGAAGTAGCCCCTTGAAATGATTGAACACGTGTTTTGCGATTTTTCTCTAAAATGCTTCATTTTCGAGATATTTTAGCGGTTCCAAACTTTTTTCGACACCCTGTATATGTCATATATTTTATGATAAAGTCGATGATATACGCAAAGTTAGGATATTTATTGTGCTTGCAGTAGAAAATGTAGAAAAATGCTTTGTTATTTTGTATATGTTTCACATATGTATAGTGATTTATACATATATATAATACAATATATTGATCCGTGGTTACGCGATGAGGAGCAAACGTGTCCAGACGTGTCCGAATGCGTCTATACATTTCAAGATGCGTTTTCCCGTGTCTCTTATTAAAATTATATTTTTAATTTTCTATCATGTCTTATTTCTTCAATCTATTTTTGCAACACAAATACCAGTTGATGGCTATATGATTACTGTAGATAAATAATTTTAATAATCACTGTCGATAAATAATTTAAATAATCACTGTACTTTTTCGCCAATCTTATATATGAAAGCGTTTTTCTATATTATCTATTGCACATATAATAATTCATATGCACATATCCTATAATCTCACGTATTTTTTTTTCTTATCATTTTATCTAATTATTTTTGTAATATTAAATATATATTTGTCAGATTTTTAAATTTTCAATTTTTATAAAAGATATTGACTGAGAATTCTTTTAGTGAAAGTGCTTGAGTGTTTTAACAATGTGGAGCAAATTCTTGGCTATATGTAATAAGACATATTAAGATCACGGAAGTATTTTTTTATATTTTCATAATTTATAATAAGTACGTATACCCAACATAAATTTAAAAAACTAATTGATTAAAACATTTTAACAAATAATTTATTAATCATTCTTTTTTTTACAGTAAGATTTTTACATAGTAATTAATGCATTTTTGTTTCTGCAAAACTCCAAATCAGTGCTCGGATAATTGTGTAACTACAGCATAATGTTGTATACTGTTAAAAATTGTGTTCTCTTATTTATTCAATAAAAAATGAGTGATTTGTGATGACAATTATATATTTATTGCTTAGTTTCATGCTGTCTGTTAATATATCATATTTATTTTATTTTTTGAAAGGGAGTAATGGATACTAATTTGCAAACATTCATCTGAAAGTTTACATCTAATGTCAAGAAGGAATCCATTACAAAGCATAAGAATCTTTTAAGCGAGAGTTCAATATTACAGTCTCCGCTGATAGACTCTTGTGATCTGTAATGGAATAATCAACATGTATTCACTTAACTTGCAGTGATTGTGGAAGCAATAATGATTTTGCATTTTAAATGCGTTAAAAAAGGGGGAATATTTATACTACTATTCATTTTTTGACATTACAGAAGACAATTACTTTAGGATATTATATTTAAGTGCACAGTATATTTTATTATACATATATGTATTATATGTATATTTTATGTGCTTAAGAAGACAAATTTTATATTTTGTTCTTAACAGTTTTATCATCTTGACAATTTCATTGCACTGTATATATGAGAATACACTATTTTTGGATAAAATAATTACACTTAACGTAAAATTTATATTTATAATAATTACACTTGACGACTTACATTTATACTGTCTTACATAAAGCATATATATGTATACATATATTCAAATATAATGTTAGAACATATTTATAATAAATTTATACATTTGTATCAATGTTTTTCTTTATATTCTCATATAATGCATATACATATATTGAAATATAGTAATAAAATAGGTAGTATATTATTCTTAATTATACACAAACAGCATATCATACGAAAATCGATATAAAAATATATAAATATACATATATAAGTATACATATTAATATGCATTATATGTATATGCATTATATGAGTGAAAAAAAAACATCGATATACAAATGTACAAATTTATAAATATGTTCTAACATTATATTTGAATATGTATACATATGCATTATGTAAGACAGTGTATAAATGTAAGTCATCAAGTGTATTATTATAAATTTAATTTTTATGTTGATGCATAATTATTTCATTCAAAAATAGTGTATTCTCATAGGTGGGCAGTTTGATAAGTCAGTGACTTTTACCAGAGAAAAAAGTTTAAAAAATATTATGGGTACTCTGCTCCGTCGCAGTGGAATGGTTCACAAGTGGTTCACTGACTTTTTTTCCATTTTTTCTATTTTTAGCAAAAGAACACAAACTTAACCGCTTTATAACGCTGTCGAAAACGCTTTGTATTTGACAGATCTATTTGAAACTTTGGATGTATACACTTAAAAAAGATGCCAAATATCAGAAATAAAATTAAACTACGATGTGAGTGCTATCTCTGTTAAAAGTCACTGATTTACCAAACTGTCCATGTATACAGTCTAATAAAATTGTCAAGTTGATACATTAGTTAAGAACAAAATTAGATTTTTCTTCTTAAACACATAATATATACATAATATATACATATAATACATATATAATACAATATGCTGTGCACTTAAATATAACATCCTAAAGTATTGTCTTCTGTGATGTCAAAAACTAAATAGCAGTATAAATATTCTTTATTTCTTAACGCATTTATAATGTAAAACCATTATTGCTTCCATAATCACTGCAAGTTAAGTAAATGAGGATTGATTATTCCATTACAGATCACAAGAGTCTATTAGCGGAGACCGTAATATTGAACTCTCGCTTAAAAGATTCTCATGCTTTGTAATGGATTCCTTCTTGACATTAGATATAAACTTTCGGGTGAATGTTTGAGATGATTTGCAAATTAGTATCCATTACTGTCTCCTGTAAAAAATAAAATAAATATGATATATTAACAGACAGCATAACTCTAAGATAATACAGTAAAGTAATTCTCGTCATCAATTTACTCTTTTTTTATTGAACAAGAGAACACAATTTTTAAGAAAACATTATACAACATTATGATGTTATAGTTTTCTTAGCACTAATATGAGTTGCGCAGACACAAAAATGTATTAATTTCTGTGTAAAAATCTTACTTTAAATAAAAAAGAATGATTAATAAATTGACTTATTAAATTGTTATGATTAGTTTCTAAATTTATGTTGTGTATGTGCGTACTTATTATAAATTATGAAAATGTAGCAAACATTCTCTTCTTCTATAATATGTCATTACATATAGCCAAGCATTTACTCCACAATGTTAAAGTATTCAAGCACTTTCACTTAAAGAATTCTCATTCAATGTTCTTCATAAAAACTGAAAATTTGGATTTGACAAATGTTTAACATTACAAATATGTTAATGAGATAAAATAATAGTTGAGATAAAAATATGCGTGGTTAGGATATATATCATATGTGCAGTAGATAATATAGGCCGGTATTCATAGTCCGATCTTATATTTCATATCGTCTTCAGGCCATTCTACAATGGCTGTAGCATAAGGTTGTAAGACGCAAAACTCAAAAATTGACCAATCACAGTCGAGTATTAAGAGATTGCTCGACTGTGATTGATCAATTTCTTGAGTCTTACGCCTTACAAACTTGAGTGGCATTCACTTGGACACAGTACAATTGGACACGTTGCAAATGGACACGTTTCAAATGGACACGAAATTTTGGACACCGTTCTTTTGGACACCGTTCATTTGGACACAGTTCATTTGGACACCGTTCAGTTGGACACCGTTCAATTGGACACAGAAATAAGCAACCTGTTCAGATGGACACAGAAAGATGCAACCTGTTCAGATGGACACAGAAACATGCAACCTGTTCAGATGGACACAGAAACATGCAACATGTTCAGATGGATACAGGAATAAGCAACCTGTTCAGATGGACACAGAAAGATGCAACCTATTCAGATGGACACAGAAACATGCAACCTGTTCAGCTGGACACAGGAATGAGCATCCTGTTCAGATGGACACAGAAAAATGCAACTTGTTCAGATGGACACAGGAATAAGCAACCTGTTCAGATGGACACAGAAAAATGCGACCTATTCAGATGGACACAGAAAGATGTAACCTGTTCAGCGCACCATGTACAACTTTGCATGCGAAGACACACACACACACACGGGGGGGTGCAAGGGGCCTTTCGGGGCCCCTCCCCACCCCCCCGTCCCCCTCGCTTCGCGTGCAAAATTGTATTTGATGCAAAGTTGGTGCGCTATCGGGTTGGTGCGCTATCGGGTTGGTGCGCTATCGGATTGGTGCGCTATTGGGACGTGAGCTATCGGGAATTGTGTTCAATTTTTCGTGCGCTAACATAATCCGCTCCTAACTAAACAGGTTGCTTATTCCTGTGTCCATCTGAACAGGTTGCATGTTCCTGTGTCCATCTGAACAGGTTGCATCTTTCTGTGTCCATCTGAACAGGTTGCATGTTTCTGTGTCCATTTGAACAGGTTGCATCTTTCTGTGTCCATTTGAACAGGTTGCTTATTCCGGTCCATCTGAACAGGTTGCATGTTTCTGTGTCCATCTGAACAGGTTGCATCTTTCTGTGTCCATCTGAACAGGTTGCTTATTCCTGTGTCCATCTGAACAGGTTGCATCTTCCTGTGTTCATCTGAACAAGTTGCATTTTTCTGTGTCCATCTGAACAAGTTGCTTATTCATGTGTCGATCTGAACAGGTTGCATGTTTCTGTGTCCATCTGAACAGGTTGCTTATTCCTGTGTCCAACTGAACGGTGTCCAATTGAACGGTGTCCAACTGAACGGTGTCCAAATGAACTGTGTCTAAATGAACGGTGTCCAAAAGGAGCGGGTGTCCAAATTTTCGTGTCCAATTGAACCGTGTCCATTTGCAACGTGTCCAATTGTATTGTGTCCCAGGGCACCGCTCCCTACAAACTTATGTTACGGCCATCGTAGAATGGCCTTTAAGTTCGAGCTTGAAATGCTACGCAGTCATTTGATTGGTTGAATGAGGTCTTAAGTCAACCTCGGACCGGACTTAAAGCGTCGTCTATAATGGCAATAGGGTTAATGAATTAAAGTTGTAACTCAATAAATTGACCAATCACAATCGAGTATTCTCTTAATGCTTGATAGTAATTGGTCAATTCCTTAAGTTACAGCTTTAATCTATTAATCCTACTGCCATTGTAGACGACGTGGGTAATCTTAAATATGAGATCGGACTATGAATACCGGTCATAGAAAACTCTTTCATATGTAAGATTGGTAAAAAAGTACAGTGATTATTCAAATTATTTATCGACAGTAATCATTTGCCATCAACTGAAACTTGAATTATAGAACAGATTGAAGAAATAAGACATGATTGGAAAAATTAAAAATATAATTTTCATAAGACATGGGAAAACGTATATGGACGTGTGTGAACGCATTTGGACACGTCTGAACACGTTCGCTTCACGTCGCGTAACAACGGATTAATATACATATTGTAGTATTAAACGTTGTCTACAATGGAGTAGGATTAATGGATTAAAGCTGTAACTCAAGAAATTGACCAATCACAGTGAAGCATTAAGAGAATACTCGATTGTGATTGGTCAATTTCTTGAGTTATAGCTTTAATCCATTAATCCTACTGCCATTGAGCGTTTTCCAGCTAGCGGACACAGAGGACACAGTATAATACAGTGAATCATTTCGTCCTTGGTCCATATTCTGAATCCTCTTTTATCGATAAAAGTGCCCCTAAAAGTGGCTCGTAGCCAATCAGAAGGCTTATAAGCCACTTTTAGAGGCACTTTTATCGATAAAAAAGGACTCAAAATATAAACCCTTGTATACATTCAGCAACCAACAAGGATGAAGTATTAAGAGAATACTCGACTGTGATTGATCAATTTCTTGAATCTTACGCCTTACAACCTTATGCTACGGCCATTGTAGACCCAGCTTAAGTCTTAGGGCTATCGCACACAAATTGCATAAGCTGCATACACATAGGTCCATATTCTGAGTCCTCTTTTATCGAGTACTATACTAGCCAATCATGACCAGTATTCTAAAGAATGGAATAGCTACGATTGACCAGTAGTATTTAGTACGCGTATCAAGTGCTCGGTGTAAACCAGGTCTATACTTCGTCCATATGACAGATATTCTAACCTCAAAATTCGTTAAAGTTAACGATGAATATCTCACTTCGCGGGGCAGGCGACGATTTTATTTGCCAGATCATTTTATTTTCGAGTAAAAACGCGTCGAATGAGCCTAGTTTCATCGATTTTCAAGGTGAGATAGTGATACTGAACAATTACCCAAGTATGATTATCAATACATATAAATGTTTGTTTTATTGAATAATTAACTGTTTGATCACTTAGTGGGACTAATAGTATACTTAGAAATGCATGTATCATTATAACATTTTTCCATATTATGTTACAGTGTAGAAATGTATGTAGCGAGATCAGATTTTTGGGGTTGACATGGTGTATGATATTCATTATTATTGTTAATTGTATGATTATATGTATAAATCTTGTTAAATTCAGTTGGGAGAAATATCAATTAGTGGGCAATTATATTATTATTTAAAATTAATTATAACGTCTGATTTAAGCTTTTATAAGTATGTGTGTATGTTAGATTTTGGATGCATAAATGTATAAATGTGGTATTAACTGTTATAGTTGACTGAATATTTATATATTATGTAAATTATTATTATTTTTGTTTTGTTATAGGTAATATTCTGGCTGAAATGCTTTTTTAATATCTACCTGTCAGATTTTAATTATTATAACAACTAGCTGTTGCTTCGACTCCTTTAAACAACATTTAACATTTGTTTATTTCACTAGCGATTGTAATAACTTTATCTATTATTCATATAATGTATTTAATGTAATGACTTAATATAATGTTCCAGTTTATTTTAACAATTGATTATTTTAACAAAATTTATATATGTATCTTCTTAATTAATAATGTTCAAGATATGTTATTTTAATATGTTTTATATACATATATACTTGCATGTACTTTAGTACTGTGGAACATATAAATTTGCAAACTATTTTAAGATGTTCCACATCTCGAGTTAAGAAACTTTCAAGAAAAATTACTTAATAGACTACACTCACATTTCGCCATTTAGAAAGAGTTTTAAAACTTTTTAAAACAATTTTAAGTTTAAAATAATTTTGAGATGTTTCACATTGTATGGGCTTATTGATCATAATAATGTTCCTACACAAAATTTTTATTTTATTTTAATATTACGAGAAGGTTTAATGTATTAAATATTATATAGCATAAGATCTCTACAGAACATGTGTCCTAATTTGAATGAAATGATCTCATTTTGACTTCGAATCTAGATTAAAAAATTATCTATAAGATTATTTAAAGATGTATAAGGATACTTTTTTCGAGAATTGTACTCCCGATATCATATATCCTTCACTTTTTCTCTATTTCCTTATGCGTTTTCCTTCTTTCTAATATACAAAAATTTCGACAATGTGTATATTATTTAGCACCTACAAGAAATATTAAAAGCTACAATACATATATATATACATATATATCTATATTGCTTGTAAATTTTTCATATATTTCTTATTATGTATATACATTTTAGATCATATTTTGTATATTATACGATACTAAAAATACATACATATAAATGTCGTTAAAATAATCGTTTTATATAAAATGACCATGTCGCCATAGTATACAATTTACATATATTATTGTATATAACTTTATACTGTCAAAATAGTCCATCTATAATTAATTATTTATACATATTTATTAACATGTAAAATCTAAAAAATAATGGTAATGTATACGTCAAACAGTCAATGTACTTTAATTTATGCAATAATATATATGATTTTTATAATATTACGCGGTGTCGTTAAAATAGCCGATCCATAATTAATTGCCTATACATATTTATTAGCATGTCAAATCTAAAATATAATGGTAATGTATATGCCATACAGTCAATGTACTCTAATGTATGCAATAATATATGATAATTTTCGATATCGTCAAAATAGCCGATTGACATATATATATATATTTATATATACAAATCGATTATTTTAAGGACTTTTCTTTCAATTAAACTAACAATTGTATATGTGGCGTGATTAGCTATTGATGTGTGTATTTTAATTATATTCAATGTATGATACCTAATAATAGATATACGTAATGATAAATATATAGTGATTACTTTGGGGATTATAGATGTATATTGATTACTTGGAGGACTTTAGATATATATTGATTACTTTGAGGTATTTTATGTTCTGATTATAAACTTATTCTAATTGTAAGTATGATTAAAAAAAGACATTATTATGATACACTTGGCGATAAAAAATAATTATATAAATAAAAAGAATTATATCTTCTATATAAAATAATTTCTAGTGATAACAACATTTTAACATTATTACTTTCATCAAACGATTTAATTTGTTTAAATAAATTTTATTTATTCGAAAAAATGATCCAAATTCTTTACAGATTCAAGAAGAAAGCATTTCTCCTATATGGTTAAAACAATTGGTCATTCACATTAATGAAATAAAAATTAATGTTAAAATATATGACTAGAAATTGTTTTATGTATAAGAAAATTTCTTTATTTATGTAATTATATATGTAATTTTGTTAATGTATAATTTTTATACCAATTGTATCGTAAATAATGCCTTTTTTTAAAATCATACTTACAATTAGAATAAGTTTATAACCAGAATATAAAATACCTTAAAGTAATCAATATACATCTGAAGTCCTCAAAGTAATCAATATACATCTAAAGTCCCCGAAGTAATCACTATATATTTATTTGTACATATAACTATTATTAGGTCTCTATTATTAGGTATCATAACTAATAAGTTACTATACATGAGGTTGAAAAGATCTATATTTCGAGAATAGTTTCTACCATTAAAACGGTTTATAAGTAAGAATAAAAAGCACGGATCAAATATTTTTTGAAGTTCTATATGTGTGCACAGTTTTCAAAAAAATCGAATTGTGACACTTGATGTTACTTGTAAGCAAACGAGATTTATTATACATATTACAATGCTATATGATCAATGTGAAACAAGATATAAACATTTTTTTTATTATTAATTCCTTATATAATACTATATTTTACACAAAAATCAATCTGTATAATTTCGATTCTTTTCTATGCATTCTCTTTATTGACATAAGAATAAAATCATTATTTTAATGTATTTAATTATGTACAATATATTTATACAATTTTAATACAATTTATATACAGGTTGTCCCATTTTTAATAAATTTAATTAATTTAATTAAATTTTACTAAATAATTAATATAATTATTTTAATATTATTTTTATACAGGATACCCTACTTTAATTGTCTTAGGCAAATATCTCTGTTTTTATGTCAATAAAGTGAATACAAGAGAGAATCGAAATTATGAAAGAAAGTCGAAATTACACAGATTGATTTTCTGAATGTAAAATACTAGTATATGTATATAGTATTATATAAAGTATATGTATATAATATTATATAGTATTATATAAAAAATTAATAATAAAACAAATTTTTTTTGTTTTATTTTTGAAAGAATTGAGCGATACAACGATACATATATAATACATATGTATTATAATACATATTTAGTTGTGTCCCAGAAATAATCATTGCGTTTCAAAATTGTCCTCAAAATAATCGTTATACAGAATGTTCAAAGTCAATCGCTCCATCCGTCGTATGCAGCTAAAAACGGATTAAAATCGAGTAAGAAAGTTCTCTATCATTTTGCAATCTTCGCAATAATAAAATTTATTTAAAAAGATTGGGCGATCCACCCAAGTTTATGCGCGCGTTAAGAAAAAACCTCCCTGCATACAGGTATAAAAATTACCGAACATCCTAACGTATATAAAGATTAAGAATAAAAAAATTAATACATAAGATATATATATATATATATATACAGGGTGGGCCATTTGACGGGACCCACCCAAATTTCCCCGTTGGTAAGGCAGATACAGAAAAATGTTTTAGACAAAAGTTGTATAGTTTCGAGGGGGACATAAGATGGTACCATTGTTTTGACCTTGAAGAGTAATTTGAAGGTCACATGAAGGTTACCTTAAATTTCTTAAATGGAACCTACTATTTCTTGTTACATATTCTTGTAGCTCATCTCGAGATCTTTCCAAAACACTATAATAAAGTATTTCTTCATTGAATACTTTTCGAGTTATGAGGCTTGAAATAATTTCTTAATTTTACATAAACCATAAAATATCTAGTAAAATATTCATTTTTCGATTATCTTACCTTAATACTTTTTTGTACAAAATAATGAGAGGATCAATTGGTGTAAGAAAACATACAGTTTTTTTTTAAAAAAATATGGAATTTGCAATTAACAATTCCATTTTTTTCTTAAAAACAACTGTATTTTTTCCCTTTTTAATTTTTGTAAAAAAATTTAAAGAAAAATGAATATTTTACTAGATATTTTATGTTTATGTAAAATTAAAAATTATTTCAAGCCTCATAACTCTAAAAATTGAAATACTATATAGTGTTTTGAAAGATCGAGATGAGCCAAGAATATAAAAATATATAGGGTGTTCCATTTAAAAAAATTGAAGTGACCGTCGCGTGACTTTCAAATGACTCTTCAAGGTCAAACCAATGGTAACATCTTATGTCCCCCTCGAAACTATAACCAAACTTTTTTGTATCTGCCTTACCAACAAAATAACCCATATATATATATATATATATACTCACATATATTCATATACAGGGTGTCTCATTTTAATTTTCTCAGACAAATATTTCGGAAAATAATGACAAATCGAAAAAATGTTTCATTTTTCGATTATCTTATCTTAATACTTTTATATACAAAATAATGAGAGGAATCAATTGGTGTAAAGAAAACACATAGTTATTTTTAAGAAAAAAATATGTAATTTGCAATTAACAATTACATATTTTTTCTTTGAAACAACTCTGTGTTTTCTTTATACATTTTATTCTTCTTATTATTTTGTACATAAAAGTTTTAAATAAGATAAGAAAAAAGTATTTTTTACAATATTTTATTGTTTATGTAAAATTAAGAAATAACTTCAAGCCTCATAACTTGGAAAGTACTTAATGAAAATTAACTTACTTATAGTGTTTTGGAAAGCTCTCGAAATGAGCTACAAGAATATGCAAAAACATATAGGGTGGTCCATTTTTAAAAATTGAAGCGACTCACGTGACCTTCAAATTCTTCAAGGTCAAACCAATGGCACCATCTTATGTCCCCCTAGAAACCATACAACTTTTGTTTGAAACATTTTATCGATTTTTCATTATTTTCCGAAATATTTGCCTGGGGAAATTAAATTGAAACACCCTGTATATGCTATATGAGTTATATTTATTAGACACATTACATCATATCACATTCATACATATGAAATCACATTCTAACGCACCCGCACGCGCCAAGCGTCCCACGCACGCACGCACGCACGCCACGCACGCACGCACGCACGCACCAATGAGCGCTAAAAGTTCTGTAATGATCAAATATCTCAAAAATAAATTTTTTTAAAAAAAAAAAACTTAAGATTCAATAAAATACGTTATCTGATAGAGGTTATTTGATCTCAGAATGACTTTGAAAAGTTGCATCGAGATCAATATAAAAATCTTAAATGTATATCCTTATTAAAAATTTTTAATGGATATCTGTAATAGATATTTTTTATTGCATATTCTTATAGCTAACGTCGAAATGTTTTTAAAAAGTTATTCTATTTTAATGAAAAATTGTCGAGAAAATATCAAATTTAAGAGAAAATATCAAATTTAAGAGTATAAATATCAAATTCAAGAGTATAAAATATCAAATTTAAGAGTATAAATTTAATATATATCTCCCAATATTAAATGAGTCATAACTTTTTTTCACTTCAGAAACAATATTTATCTAAAACATTTTGTTGAATGTTTTGAAGCTTTCGTTTTTTTTTAAGATAATTTAGGCAAATATTGAAATGGTGTAAGAAGTATTAATTATAAAATTGCGTCTAGTTGGGGTGCAATTTCACTTTAACTTTGTTAGTATTATAAAATTTTATACATGTGCTTTTATATAATATAATCTGCTGCTGACAAAGATAGAAGTTCCGCTTAAAATCTATTTTTTTTTAAATTAAAAATTAAAAAAATTATAAATTAAAAAATTTTAAAAAACTTGGTGCGCTGCCAATTTGATTGGCAATAATAATAAATGAGCAATTACATACTAGCATTATTTCAATAATTATTAGGCAGCGCCGAGTTTTTTTATTTAAAACTTTTTAATTTATAATTTTTTTAATTTCTAATTTTTAAAAAAATTAATAGATTTTAAACGAAACTTCTACCTATTTGTCAGCAGCGGATTATATTATATAAAAGCACATATGTATAAAATTTTATAATACTAACAAAGTTAAAGTGAATTTCACCCAACTCCGCAATTTTATAATTAATCAGTACTTTTTGTAAATTTTTTGTGATAGCTATTTTTTGTGAGAAAGTTTTTAGATGAACTCGATGCTTTTTCTTTACGATTTTTTAAAAGGTATTTTTTAGGGATCACTTTTTTTGTATAAAAAATTATGTATTTTAAATTTAATTTTTCATAAACTTCCCAGTAAACAATCCAAGTAATAAATCATTAGTATAAAGTTATTATAATAACATTTTATAGCAAGTATTATTTTATGCAGTTCTTAATATTATACATAATATTGAATAATAATGAATAATATTTAATTTAAACATTAAACACATAACATTTATATACTATGATTTTAATAACATTAATAAAATATTAATTTTTTAACTTATAAATTATAGTTTTTTAAGTTAATATTATTTTAACGATTCTAAGTATTTTATGTTTTTTTTCAAAATCATGTGTAGCTATAAATTAGATATTGTCATATTTATAGATTTCAAAAATATTATATAACGTTTAATTTTTCATTTTGTATATTATCTGTTAGATAAAAATAAAGAATTAGTTCCAATATAATTACTTAAAGAAACATTCTTTTCCTTCATTATTAGGTCGTTATTATTCTCATCTTCTAATTTTTTATCATTTCCATCTTCGTATTCGCTATCTGATGAATCTTCGTTTAAATCTTGTTCATTACCTTGGACTGCCTCTAAATATTGCGAGATTTTAAGAATATCTCTACTAGCTAGAGGTTGTCTATAATGCTCTTGATGAATTTTTTTGGGTTGTCCCATGAATGTAGCTAAATCGGAAACATCAATGTCGTTCAGATTCAATTGTATGCAATGAGTTGCTACGTGTTTCCATAAAATCGTGCCGCGTAAACTTGATGATTCTATTGCATTGCATTCGCTTGAGAATTTACGCATTAAAATGCAAGCTCTTAGATATCTGTATCTATTTTTATTACAATCGCGTAATCCAAAAAGATACAGAAGATTTTTTTTGACAACTTTGGCTTCTTTACGAAATTTTAAAATTATATGAATACATTTAAGCAGCTCATTCGTCAATAACACCGGCACAGTACGTCCTAATTTTTCTCTTATGCAGAATCGACTATAATTTTCTGCTATTTTTTGATTCTCTTCTGATAATGATGTATATATATCACTGTACATGTTTTTATTTATTCTTTCATAATTTTTAAAGTCTTCAATTAATATTCGTTCTATTTCTCCTGCTCGTCGTCTGTTGAATACATGGATTGACGTTAGTGTTGCCTCTGCTAGAGAAATCCAATTTTTATAAGAAAAGGACTTTTCTAATGCAATGTAATTTTCTTCTCGTATTTTTTTCAAATGTTTATATAATTTTTGAATATCTTGCATTGATGGTAGATTGATCTTTTTATGTCTTTTATGAGCTGATTGCGTTTCCATAACAGTTTTATTAACACTCGTTCCAATATCTACGATCAATAATTTTAAAAAATCTTTTACTAATTTCTTTTTTTCTGAATCATATGTCTTTATGTATTCTGTAATAAGTAGATTTCCTATATGCTTTAGCAGTGTTGATAAATTAGCTGCTACTGCTGGAGTTTTATACATATTTTCTTCATTATCGTATCCTGTTACTACATTTATTGCAGAAATGCAATCATCGTACACTTTTGGATCATAGAGTGACTTAAAATCATCAATATTTGAATTAATTTTTTTTAATGCTAAAAGGAATCATCCAAGAACGCGCAATCTTGCACGTATTATATCGTGTTGATGTTGTGCTTTATATTTAATGCATAGTTTATTTGCATACAATATTAATAATTCATCATAGCGTATAATCCTTGTTTTTTTCATCTTCCCTCATTATTGGAAATACTGTTTTCGCTAGCGTTTCATTTGCTATATGATGTATTCTGCAAATAACTCTTCTGCCCATAACCATGATGCATTTATTTTTGCTAAAATCTTTTTTAAGACAATTTCGAGAATGATGCCTTATTGTTTGTTTTGCAAAAAAACCTTTACATTTTCCACATGCTATGAAGTCTGTAGCAGATTTATTATATTTTTTTTAGGACGTCTGCATACAATAAGATTTCCATTATTGACTTCTGAGTTTATGTTAAATTTGAAATTGCCATTTCTTCGAATGATATCTATTATTTTTTTTCTTTCTGTGTTGCCTTTAGGTAATATGGCAAATTTTTTAACCTCAGGTTCATTGCGATGTACAGTTTCCAAGTGGCGTGAAAGTTGTGTTTGTAATTTCAAGCAAAAACAGCAATAGTTTTGTTTACCTTTTGTATTAGATTTTTCTACATACATATTTTCGTCGTTGCATGCAAATCTATCAACACCAGATGAAACATCTACACTTGATGCTGAGGACACAGTTCTATTTAATGTTTCTAATTTTTTTTTTGCTGTGTCTCTTCATTATGTTCCAATGAATGTAGTTCATCTTCAGATGGCAAATATTCCGATTCACTGCTATTATCATCGTTAACATCTAAGATATAAATTTAAATTAAATAAATACATGCATTAACGTATAGCTGTAATAATATCCTTGATTTGGATGCATCTTATAAATATATATTTGATTATATTTTTATTATCGTTTTCTCAAAATTTTTCAAATGACACAAATATCATTAGAGAAATGATATTATAAATGTTATAGAATTACATTTCATAGAATTCCTATATATATATTATATGTACATTCACGATTAATCATTCATCTCATCTTAGATCTAATAAAACTAATCTAAAGGATGTGTATTCTAATATATCTATAAGATTTACATGTGCTTATAACTCAATAAAATATAAAGGCCCTTACATAATATTAGGCAACAGGCAATAAGAATAGAAATAGTATCTATTCTCTATACTTATTGATGAATAGTTTTTTATTCTGTGTATTTATTGATGAATAGTTTCTATTCCCTATTCCTATTGCCTGTTACCTAATATTGTGCAATGGCTTTATACTTTTAAGGGCTTTTAACTTTTATATATAGATTAGAATAGACACGTATGTTTCACTAGATCTAGAATAGAGGGAATTATCAATCGTAAGTGTATATAACTTTTAATATAATATTTTAGGTTTAATTAAATCTATTTTTTTACTTTTCTTATAAAGTCTTATTTTATTTATGATATAAATATATGTAAATATGTGACAAATAAATAAGAAACTGTAAAGAAGATGAAAAACAGAAGTAATATATTTTATATTTATATATGTATAATATTCAAAACATAACAACTGCAAAAAATTAAAAAAATTCAATTTTAATTTGGATATTTATTTTTGTATTATGCATCAAGATTATGACAGCTATAACTCTTTTATAAAGTTTCTTTTATAAAGTTATCTATTATTATGCTGCTATTATACGGAGAAACACATGTGCATTATACAGATTCTTAAAACTTTTAGCAGATAGTTTGTTACATTATGTATTAAATTTTGTATAAATTATTCGTAAACTTATTTCTTTTAGAAATGGTCACATATGGTAGACAGTTTTACAGACACTATTATAATGGCTACTCTCATTGCAAAAAATTAAAATAAGTTAATAATAATGTAAATTAATCGATATAATTTACATTAAATAACATAATACATGAATAATTAAAAAAAAACAAATGTACATACCATGCGATGTAGATCTTGGAGAGAGTATTGCAGAATGTTCTGAAGATGATATAAGATTAATGTTTTCTTTATCGCACGTTGCACTTTGAACAGAAGGCACACATATATCTATCAA
>JAPIVC010000520.1:0-78897 GCA_030586385.1 Camponotus fellah | reverse complement strand
CTTCCGGGGAAAGAATCGTACAGCTACCTGGGCGGCGGCTTACAATGAGTCGGCGGCTGCGGCAGAGTCCTCGATAGCTTGTCTTCTCGGAGAAATTCAGGCGTCTGTACTGACTCACGGGTCACCGAACAGTGACTCGAAATTACTGGCTCCGCGAGGCCCTCAAGTCCCGCGCCGATTTTCCGCGCATCCTGTCGATCTTCCCTAGAAGGGGTCGATATCTCCGCCCCTTCAAAATTCGGGATGCAGCGGGTTGCTCCTTTGCAGGGATGTGGAATCCGGTGAATGACTTTAAGACTTCTGGTCCACGTGAACGCGAACAGGTTGGCCAGGCCTCGTCCGGTATTTCTTCTCCCAGTCTGCAGCCTGGGCGATTATCCGTCGTTTTGCCATCCGGATTCCCCGTCGACGTTATTCTGAAAATAGGTGGGATTAATTTTCGGCTGATACTCGACTCACGGCGGCGCGGGATCCTGATACGTGACCTTAGTTAGCGGAGGCCTGTGTTCACTCTTCTTATCCTCTTCTTTTGCGGTATCTTTCTCGGAATCTTCCTACAAGTTTCGGTATTGCACGCTCGCCCAGATCGCCGCACCCCATCTAAATATCTAAAATCTATAACTAAAAATTGGTGCTAACGGATTATTACGTCCCCCCCCCGCAGACGCAAGAAACGACCCCGCGCACGCTTTATCCCCTCGGCGGGGTAGATGTGACGGAACTCAAAAGCGTCACGTCACAATATATCACATTTCTTTTCATTTATTATATATATATATATATATATTATAAATATATATATATATATATATATATATATATATATATATATATATATATATATATATATATATATATATATATATATATATATATATATATATATATATATATATATATATATATATATATTAAATATTAAAAAAAAATTATAATTGATTTATATAATTTATATATATTTATGTATAATTGTATTCATAAGATTAATTTATATATTTAAATTTATATTGGTAGTTTTGATAGTAATTGAAATAATAATTATAAATATATCTATAATTATATTTATAATTTATAGAATAATAAATATGGATGTATTTATGGTTTATTATTTAATTTTCATAGTTTGTGAAAGAACTTTAGGGTTATCTTTATTGGTTTTAATTGTTCGATATCATGGAAATGAATTGTATTATATTTTTAATTTTAGAAAATTTTAAATAGAACATACATATGATAAAATAATTTTTTTTATTTATGAATTTTATAATGATTTCTAATAAAAAAATTATATTTCATTATAATCTTTATTTTTTAATAAGATTGATCTTTTTTTAAATTTATATTTAAATTTAATTTGAATTAGAGTAAGTTTTTTAAAAATTGAAAAATTGAAAAATTTTTTTATTCTTTTTTTTTAATTATGTTGAGAATTTTTATTCTTTTTTATTTAATTATGTTGAGAATGTGAATTTTAAGGCTAATATTAATAGTTATTCAATTACAAAAAGGTACTATAATTAAATTAATTGTTTTTATAGGATTAATTTTAATTATAATATTTTCAGAGAGAAATGTAATAATATTTTATTTAGTTTTTGAATTAAGTTTAATTCATACTTTTATTATTATTGTTTATTGAGGATATCGTTGAACTTGCTTATATACACACATATATATATATATATATATATATATATATATGTTTAAAATAAAAATTTTTTATTTTAAATTTAACATAAACACATAAAATACAAATAAAATTAGTATAGATCGGAATAAAATCATTCCTCATCCCCATTCCTATGCTATCGATGCTGTTTAAGATCTTCTTACATCTTTTTCTTCATCTTACATTTGTTTTGTTTTAAACTTTATTCTAATTATTAATATATATATATATATATATATATATATATTTTTTTTTTTTTTAAAATAAAAATCTTTTATTTTAAATTTACGAACATGAACACATACAAAATACAAATAAAATTAATACAGATTGGAATAAAATCATTAATGATATTAATAAATTATAATATTTTTATATATTATTTATACATATATTTTTTAATTATTCATGTATATATTTATATTATACAGGGTGTTTCAGACCACCATGCCACCCATTTAAAAACTAGAGAAGTGGTTAATTGGAAAAAATAAAAACATTTTCTTTATAAATCGGATGCGCTCTATCGAATGGTGATATTTTTAACTTCTAGTTCTGGTCAAAAATATGCAATTTAAATCGGAAATGCATTTTTTAATGAATCTCTAATTTTCTATTAAATTATATTTACTTAAATCTTTATTTTTAATAAATTATTTTTTTTAAATGTAATTTAATTTAAAGAAAACATAAGTTGTTTTTGAAAAAAAAATTGAAAATTTTTATTTATTTTTATGTTAGAATTTTATTCTTTTTTTAATTTGTTGAAATTTGAATTTTAAGGCTAATATTAATAGTTTTAAATTATTAAAAGGTAAGATAATTAAAAATTAATGTTTTATAGATTAATTTTAATTTAAAATTAAGAAAATTAAGCCTCATATCTCTATTAGTACTTCATGGAAAAAGTTTAATTTATTTATTAATATTTTGAGGGCTATCTGTTAACTACAAGAATATACAATATATATAGTTTCCATTTAAAAAAATGCATTTCCGGTCTGAATCGCCTATTTTCGGCCAGAACCAGAAGTTGAAAATATCACCATTCGATAGAGCGTACCCGATTTATAGAGAAAATGTTTTTATTTTTTTGAAATAACCACTTCTCTAGTTTTTAAATAGGTGGTACGGGTGATCTGAAACACCCTGTGTATATACAGGGTGGACCAATAACTTTATCCATCTGGACTATCTTCGTTATTTTTAAAGATACAAAAATGTTGTACATATAAAAGTTGTACCACGGTACCAAGAGGGCCGTAATATAATATTAATAATTTTTTTGTAGGTGGAGGCGCTTCAGAGATTTCAAGGTCATCTCCATTTTTTTAAATAGTATTTCCTATTTTTTTATTACATATTCTTGTAGCTTGTCTCGAGAGCTTTCCAAAACACTATATGAAGTTAATTTCTATTAAATATTTTTCGAGTTATGAGGCTTGAAATCATTTCTTAATTTTACATAAACCATAAAATATTTTGTAAAATATTCATTTTTCGATTATCTTACCTTAATACTTTTACAAAATAATGAGAGGAATCAATTGGTCTAATAAGTAATTCCAGGAAAGAAAATACATAGTTGTTTCTAAGAAAAAATACGTAATTTGCAATTAACAATATTTTTTCTCAAAAACAACTGTATGTTTTCTTACATCAATTGATTCCTCTCATTATTTCGTACATAAAAGTATTAAAGTAAGATAATCGAAAAATGAATATTTTGTTAGATATTTTATCGTTTATATAAAATTAAGATATTCCAAGCCTTATAATTCGAAAAGTACTTAATGGAAAAACATTTAATTAAAGTGTTTTGGAAAGCTCTCGACGTCAGCTACAAGAATATGTAATAAAAAATAGGGGGTGCCATTTAAGAAAATTAAGGTAGCCTTCACGTGATCTTCAAATTCACTTTTCAAGGTCAAACCAATGGTACCATCTTATGGCCCCCTCGAAACCATATAAAACATGTCTGAACCATTTTTTCTCTAAAATAAAAAATGGAAGAGATATTTATGCGTAATTTAAAATAGGACACCCTGTATATTGTGTAACGTATACAGAGTACTTGGAAATTCAATTGACAAATTTTCAGAAATTATCGGTGGCACCATAAGAATCATTTTTTGCAAATAAACTTGGAGTCGAAAACGTGTCATTACATCGCTATGGCATACGGAGTGTTCGAAAAAGTCGAGATCTCGAAATATTACAAAAAATAAAAGTTTTATAAAAAATTGTGTCAAACAAAAGTAGTAAGGTGTAAAAAGATCTATTTACTGGCGTCATATGTTTGACCTTGGATGGCGTCGCCAAGGTCACGACAAGATCACCTTGAATTTTTGGAACAAAACTCTTCCCTTCTTATTGCATATTCTTATAGCTCATCTCGAGAGCTTTCCAAAACACTATAATTAAGTAATTAGTTTTCATTAAGTACTTTCCGAGTTATGAAGCTTGAAATCATTTCTTAATTTTACATAAACTGTAAAATATCTTGTAAAATATTTTTCGATTATCTTATCTTAATACTTTTATGTACAAAATAATAAGAGGAATCAATTTTAAAGCTCATTGTATTCCTTCTCAACATTATTAAAGTCTTTCGTATATATATGTTAAATTCCGATAATTATAAATATAATATATTCAGTGTTGCGCTTAGATAATTTAAAATAATTTAGATACAGATTAGATAAATCATATACTCGTGTATATTAGACAAGATAATTCGATTTGAGTGTAATAAAGATAATTCGATTTGAGTGTATCTAGATAAAAGATGAATTAGTTAAATATTTTATCTAGATACTTTTAAGATAATATTTAAAACAATTTAGGATATTTATAAAAATAATACACTCGAAACAAAAAATTATAGAAAATAAGCATATATTTCAATGTTAATATACATTATATTAATACATTACATATAATAAGAATATATACGAGTTTTATATATATTGTATTATAAGCCATACGTACATTTTACTTTTTTGATGTTTAAATAGATGTATTTCTTATATATTCAATTTCATTTAAAAAGAAAGACATTATATATAACTTTTTGAGTTAAAACTGATTCAAAGGATAATGGAGCGCTCATATGCGTCAATTCTCACATTAAATAATTTTTTCGTAATAGTTCTTATTTTTCTAGATAATGTACAAGCTTGTTGTGTATACATGCGCTTATAGTAGGTATATAGGGAGAGTTCTAACCCAGATCTTCTCAGGGGAGAGTGAGGCGCGAGGGGATTACGGGGGCGCGAGGGAATGACGTCACGCGGGACGGAGGGGATTTCGGAGGCGGCGCGTGTTAGATGTTTTATCGCAATATTATATTACATGTCTCGGTTTATAAACAATATAAACAGCGGTATTCCTTAAGCAATATTGTATTACCTACCCTAACGCGTTGGAACATGTTTTCGCAAACAAAATAGCTCTCGCGGTACAACCCCGTACCCTACCTCCACTCCTTCACCCCGTCAACCCCAATATAAGTAATTTTTTTCCGTTCGACGTATCCTTATCTCTCTCTCATTGAATTATTCATAGCGTGAATTTATAAACAATAAATGCCACCCTCCCAGAATCGTCTTCCGTGATTTTTTCTAGGAAGAATTGCAACGTATCAACGCCGTTCGGCTGCTTTGCACCCTTGCACCCTTGCTTCCGCCGCTCATATATCAGCGCCGATGTTCGGCTGCTTTGCTCTTCCCCGGTACATCCTTCATCCCCAATATAAGTAATTCTAGATTTTTTCCATTCGACGTATCCTTATCTCTCTCTCATTGAATTACACGGCATGCGAATTTTTATAAATAATAAACAATAAATTGCGCCCCCTCCAGAATCGCATATCAGCGCCAATGTTCGGCTGCTTTGCGCCTTTGTTTTCTTCTTCTTTATATATAAGAAGGATTGAAGCGCATCAAATCATAGTACATGATTTGAACGCCCATCGACGCGTCGGCTGTAAAAAGTATAGCGGTGTTCTGTTGGTAAGATTTTTGCGCGATTTCATGTTCAAGAGCGAACGGTATTGTTTATCGTGTGCAAAAGTCATCCATAGAAAACTGTGACATAGTGCTTTAAAAGTGTGAAAAAGACAGGAAAATGGAAAACATCGAGCAGACCGAACGCGATCTGGTTGAGGGATCTCGCCAAATTGCCACCTTGGGTGAGTATTTCGCGTGGCTGCAGCGTTGCGCGGAATTTACCGAAGAGCTCGAAGAACACAGTCGTGTCAAGCGTCCGCGGCTCTCGATTGGAAGTAGACAATCACTGGTGGCTAAAATCACGCGATTAGAAAGTGTAAAGACTCGATTGCAGAGACGGTTTATACCCAGTGGTGGTGATTACAGCGGTGACAATAACGCGGAAAGACTCGTTTGGCGTGAGATCGATACCGCGTTCGATAGCCGTATTCTGACCGGTGCTGTGATTAATGCAAATTATACATCATCTGCCATCATTGCCATCTGACCGGGCGGTACAGAGGTCCCGCGCATTCAAATTGCAATCTAAATTATAAAGAATCTATTTGTATTCCCATAGTTTTTCATAATTTATCCGGATTCTCATTTTATTATCGAGGAAATAGTCACGGCGTTCGAAGGGAGAATCGAGTTATTTCCGATAACGAAAGAAAAATATATTTCGTTTACTAAAAATGTTGATCTTAAGGAAGGCAACTGGAAAAATAATGTAAAATTACGTTTTATCGATTCGTACAAATTTCTCGCATCGAATCTCGACAAATTGGCATCTTATCTAGACAAAGATAAACTTAAAATTTTAAAATCCGAAATTGAAACTTTATCTGCAGAAAATTTCAATCTGTTAACGCGAAAGGTGTATTTTCATACGAATACATCGACTCGGTAGATAGGTTGCAAGATACGCGTTTACCACCGTGCGAATCGTTTTACAGTTCCTTGACCGATGAAACTATATTCGAGAGCGATTACGCGCACGCCGAGAACATCTGGACGCGATTCTCCATTCGTACGCTGGGCGAATATAGCGACATGTATCTCAAAATCGACGTCTTGCTATTAGCCGATATTTTCGAAAACTTTCTCGATAGCTGCATCAAAAGTTACGAACTCGACCTCGCATATTACTATACTCTCCCCGGATACACGTGGGACGCCATGTTAAAGCATACAAAGATTACGTTCGAGTTGCTTACAGATATCGACATGGTCATGTTTATAGAACGCGGTATACGCGGTGGTCTGAGCCAATGTTCCAACAGATACGCGCGCGCTAATAACAAGTATATGCAACAATCGTACGATCCATCGAAATCATCGTTGTACTTGATGTATTTTGACGTTAATAATTTATACGGATGGGCAATGTGTCAACCGTTGGGAGCGGTGCACTTGAACACAGTACAATTGGACACGTTGCAAATGGACACGGTTCAATTGGACATGAAATTTTGGACACCGTTCTTTTGGACACCGTTCATTTAGACACAGTTCATTTGGACACCGTTCAATTGGACACCGTTCAGTTAGACACAGGAATAAGCAACCTGTTCAGATGGACACAGAAAGATGCAACCTGTTCAGTTGGACACAGAAAGATGCAACTTGTTCAGATGGACACAGGAATAAGCAACCTGTTCAGATGGACACAGAAAGATACAACTTGTTCAGATGGACACAGGAATAAGCAACCTGTTTAGATGAACACAGGAATAAGCAACCTGTTCAGATGGACACAGAAAGATGCAACCTGTTCAGTTGGACACAGAAAGATGCAACTTGTTCAGATGGACACAAGAATAAGCAACCTGTTCAGATGGACACAGAAAGATGCAACCTGTTCAGATGGATACAGAAAGATGCAACCTGTTCAGATGGACACAGGAATAAGCAACCTGTTCAGATGGACACAGAAAGATGCAACTTGTTGAGATGGCGTGGATATAATTTGACCACATTCGAAATGGCCACGGATAAATTTGACCACGTTCGAAACGGCCACGTTCGTAATGGCCACGCGTTCGTAATGGCCACGTTCGAAACGGCCACACGCACACATACATAGGTTTGTAGCTTTTCAGACGAAGTGAGGTGGACGGGGTGAGTGCGGGAGAGGGGGCCGAAGGCACCAAGTGAATGCCACTCTCAACCGTTGCCTTACGCCGATTTTCGATGAGTCGACGACACGTCGAATTTTGATACATCATCTATAGCGCTAGATTCGCCTACGAGGTATATCCTCGAAGTCGATTTCGAGTACCCACAACATCTTCACGATACGCACACTGACCTACCGTTTTGCCCGACACGCGACAAGCCGCCCGGCAAGCGGGAATTCAAACTGCTTGCAACGTTATACGATAAGAAGCGTTACGTGATACATTACCGTAACCTACAGCAGTGTACGCGTCACGACCTTCGTGTAACAAAAATACATAGAATTTTACAATTTTCTTAATCTCCATGGCTTTGAAATTACATAGAATTAAATACGCATTTCAGAACACTCGCGAAAAATGATTTCGAGAAAAATTTATATAAATTAATGAATAATGCGGTGTTTGACAAAACGATGGAAACGTGAATCGTGTCGATGTAAAATTATTAACAAAATGGGATGGTCGGTATGGCGCGGAAGCGATGATCGCGAAACCGAATTTCCACAGCAGAAGCGTTTTTTCGGAAAATCTGATTGCGGTAGAATTGCGTAAACTCGAGGTGAAATTCTACAAACCGATTTACGTGGGTATGTGCATACTCGACATATCCAAGACGTGTCTGTACGAATTTCATCACGAATACATGATGCCAATGTATCGCGAGAAATGTAAGATCATGTACACCGACACAGATAGTTTGATATATCACATTGAGTGCGCGGATGTATATGAGAACATGAAGCGCGATATCGCCAGATTTGACACGAGCGATTATGCTGTGGACAATGTGTACGATATACCGCTTGTAAATAAAAAAGTGCCAGGTCTGATGAAGGATGAAAATAATGGCACCATAATAACCGAATTCGTCGGGCTCAGGGCAAAGATGTACGCGTTACGAGTGGACGGAAGGAAAGACACAAAGAAAGTTAAGGGCGTCAAGAGTAATGTCGTAGCGAGAGTGATAACCTTCGAAGATTACACGCGGTATTTAAACGAAGAGATCGAAATGACGCGAGTCGACTGCAGTCGTGTATAAGATCGAAATTGCACAAAGTGTATACCGTCCGCGAAACGAAAATTCTCTGAGTCCGTACGATGATAAGCAGTATATCGTACCTGAAATCACAGATACATTACCGGGGACAATATAAGATATCTTTGTAAATACATGTATATATTTTATTTATTATTGTATATATTTTGAAAATTAAAATGAGAAAGATTAACAGTCCGTATAGTAATAATACAAGATTAAAAACAAAAAAGCTTTCGGACCGTGGCGTAGGATGGTAGTACGAAATTAATTAGCGATAGAAAAAACGCAAGAACAGAGGCATTCAATTAAACATGATTTAATAAGCAAACTCTGTCAGCAAAAATTATTAAGATACAATATAATAGACAAACGCACGTTTCGATCTTCTACAGATCCTTTTCAATGTCATAACAATAATAAAGAAATAGACGTTAGAAATTAAAGACAAAAGAGGTCATGAGGACCTTAATAACGGTTACAAATGTTTAAAACGTATGAAAATGGTCGGTATTAACGCAAATTTTAAAACCATATGCACAAGCAAAGAATAATAATGGTCTTGAAATGCTGTAGGAGAGCATCGCTCATCTCGATATCAAGACAAATGCGCTATAAATAAAAAAGAAATCTGTGTTCTGAAATCCCACGTAGAATCCATCCAAAGGGTAAAAATTAAAAAGTTAAAGATGTCCATGGAGAAGTCAATATGGTAAAATGAAAAAAGTAATCCAAAATTTAAATCGCTCTGTCCAATAAGTAATAAGAAATGGAATTGATAACGAGATGGCAGCCTGTAAAAAAGAAAAAACAAGAACAAAGAGCAAGCTCAATCAAAACAGCATTACATGTACAAAAAGTCATAAAGGTTGATATGTCAATAAAAAACAATTAATGAGAGATGCACAGAACAAAAATAAGTATATACTGGCCAAACGGCAGAAATTAAAGAAGAGAACCAAGCCAAGAAAAGTGAGAAGAAGTGGCAATCAAGAAGGTCGGAACTAGACTAGGAAAGAGACAAGAAGGAAAATAAGAAAGACTAAGAGAAGAGATAGAAAGGAAGGGAAAAGAGGAAGAAAGGAGGAAGGGGGGAGAGAAGATATGGAACTAAGAAGAGGAAGGCGAAAGAGCAAGGGGTTTTTTAATGAGGCAACATTTATTAATGATAGGAAGATAGGAATCATCAAGCAGCAAAGTGTCATTCTGAATATTCAAACCATTTTCCTGTTGGCAAATATGTAGCATCTCAGAAACTAGCCTTTTCCTGTAGGAGGGTTCTTGATCTAAGATAATCATGTCGTCCCAGTTAAAATTATATTAGGTCCCAACAATCTATGTATTGAAACTACCGAAAGATTTTCGGACGATTTGTTAATATTTGAACGGTGTTCTTTTAATCTAGTGACTAAACGTCTGCCCGTCTGTCCTACATATGAGGCGTCACAATCATTACATTCAATTTTATAGACAACGTTCGAATGGTTGAATTTAGGAAGAGGATCTTTGTGTAACTTAATAAGCTCGTTTAATTTATTATTGATGGAAAAGGCAAGCTTGAAACCATTATTGCGCAAAGTGCTTTGGAACTTCTTAGAAATGCCTCTAATGAAAGGAATGACAAAAAAACGTGGATTATGGACAGGAGAAGAAGGGGGAGGTGAGCTACGGTTACTATTGGAAATCAGAAATTTGAGTCTGCGAAAGATAATCCTATGTATAAAATGTAAAGGAAAGAAATTTTCAAGAAGGATGTTGATGATATATGAGAGGTTCCTTTCGTGAAATTTGGGATGGGAAAGATGGAAAGCTCTATCAACCAGGCCCATGACAATGCCGATTTTGTGAGCAATAGGATAATAAGAAAGGAAATTAAGAAATCTTCCACAGAAAGTAGGTTTGTGGAACCAGTCAAACTCTATGCGATTATTACTCACAATAAGGGTAGTATCCAAAAAATTGATGGAGTTATTGTTCGAAAATTTAATTGTGAACTGTAATCCCTTATGAAAGGAGTTAAACACCTTCAAAATGGAAGAGAAATGTAAGGAAGGAGCCGCCAGAATAATGTCATCGACGTATCTGAAATAAAAGAAAGGAGCGATAGGAAGGGAGGAAATGGCTTTGATTTCAAGATCCTGCATAACAATATTGGCCAAAATCGGAGAGAGTGGAGAGCCCATAGGTGTGCCAAAAATCTGCTTGTAGTGTCATTAAAACTAAAAAATGTAGAATCCAGGCTGAGTGGAAGAGCAATTAAAAATTCATTGTAAGGAATGTCGATCTTAGATTCCAAGAAATGCCACCTCCTTGCTATGCTGCCAATAATTAGATCATGGGGAATATTGATGAAGAGATTAATGACATCGAGAGAGATGACACCAATATGCCATCATCCAAATAAAAATTCCTAAGTTTACTCACTAAATCATAGCTATTGGAAACGTGGCTACTCGGATTAGGTAAATTATTGTATAAAATTCTGTGGAGATATGTAGCGAAGGAATGTAAGGAACTATTAATAGAGGAAATAATAATTCGTAAAGGAAAATTTTCCTTATGGATTTTTGGCAGACTGTAGGCACGAGGCAAATTACCGTCGCTATGTGAAAGACGTTTCGCAGTATTCGCAGAAATAAAATCCTTTTTTTGCCATTTGTTTTACAGCACTTCATGACCATTATTATTCTTTGCTTATGCATATGGTTTTAAAATTTGCGTTAATGTCGACCATTTTCATGCGTTTTAAACATTTGTAACCGTTATTTAAGGTCCTCATGACCTCTTTTGTCTTTAATTTCTAACGTCTATTTCTTTATTATTATGACATTGAAAAGGATCTGTAGAAGATCGAAACGTGCGTTTGTCTATTATATTGTATCTTAATAATTTTTGCTGACAGAGTTTGCTTATTAAATCATGTTTAATTGAATGCCTCTGTTCTTGCGTTTTTTCTATCACTAATTAATTTCGTACTACCATCCTACGCCACGGTCCGAAAGCCTTTTTGTTTTTAATCTTGTATTATTACTATACGGACTGTTAATCTTTCTCATTTTAATTTTTAATTTACGCAGGCGAATATTATGCGTCGTTCAAATTTCGGTTTTTTTAAATTTATCGAGAGACAATTCGGCAAGAGTTCAAGTCTTTTTTTGAAGAATTGGTCGTATTCCAACATCAATATTATCAAAACCAGAATAAAGATTTTATTTTTAAGAGAATGTTTCAAGCAAAATTTAACTCCACAACATCTTAGGATTTTATATATTAACAAAGTGTCGTTTATAAATGATAGATCTGTCACAGCGTTCGACAATATAATGTCAAGAACTATAAGATGTATTCTAAAGGTTGAGATTGCGGATTTATACAGACATCTGAGATCTTTACAACATAATTTGTTTTTATGCACACGTTTATTGTACAGTCGGATTCCTTCTTTTTTTCTACATAATTTTTTCAAAAAACATTGGCTCTTTTTTCGTTCATTTTTTAATACAGAAAATGATAGAATTTCTCACAAACTACATTGGCTGTCTCTTAAACGGAAGATTCCTACCTGTAATTTATCTCCTATTGTTTATTTTTGTAACATTCCTCCCCCGCCTCCTGTTAATAAATATAAGTCTAAACTCAGGTCACATGACTGTTCCTACCCGTCTTCCCTTCCTCTTCCTCATTTCTCTCTATCTTCGATTTCACATCCTTCATCTCACTCCTCCTTTAATATTCATTTAAATTTTAACCAGTTCGTTCCTTCTGACAATCATTTGGCTTTAAACTCCTTAAATAATAAGTGGTTTGTCAACTTATCGTCCGTCAATTTTCCTCAGGATGTCCAATGCCAATTCCAATTAGGAGATAGGTTCAGCCTTCCACTTCACAATAATTCTAAACATACAGCATTCGATTTTATTAAGAACTTAGAATCTAATCTCTCGAATTTGGACCCTTTACTGACGTCCGAAATTAGAAACCACTCGGTACAGTTCCTTAACAAGTTCCTTTCGACTTCCTATCCTTCTACAGACATTGAACTCACTCTTTTAAAAATGTCTATTGTTACAAAAAAATTTCTTTCGGACCACCCAGATTTAATTATTACGAGAGCTGATAAGGGAAACACGACGGTAGCTTTAGACAGGGACAATTATTTTAGAAAGATGAACGATTTATTAAGTGACACTAACACATACTCTATTGTAAAGAAGGATCCGACTAATAAGATTATTTGTAATCTGAGAGATTTGCTAAACAGATGGCAAAAAAAGGGTTTTATTTCTGCGAATACTGCGAAACGTCTTTCACATAGCGACGGTAATTTGCCTCGTGCCTACAGTCTGCCAAAAATCCATAAGGAAAATTTTCCTTTACGAATTATTATTTCCTCTATTAATAGTTCCTTACATTCCTTCGCTACATATCTCCATAGAATTTTGTACAATAATTTACCTAATCCGAGTAGCCACGTTTCCAATAGCTATGATTTAGTGAGTAAACTTAGGAATTTTTATTTGGATGATGGCATATTGGTGTCATCTCTCTCGATGTCATTAATCTCTTCACCAATATTCCCCATGATCTAATTATTGGCAGCATAGCAAGGAGATGGCATTTCTTGGAATCTAAGATCGACATTCCTTACAATGAATTTTTAATTGCTCTCCCACTCAGCCTGGATTCTACATTTTTTAGTTTTAATGACACTACAAGCAGATTTTTGGCACACCTATGGGCTCTCCACTCTCTCCGATTTTGGCCAATATTGTTATGCAGGATCTTGAAATCAAAGCCATTTCCTCCCTTCCTATCGTTCCTTCCTTTTATTTCAGATACGTCGATGACATCATCCTGGTGGCTCCTTCCTTACATTTCTCTTCCATTTTGAAGATGTTTAACTCCTTTCATAAGGGATTACAGTTCACAATTGAATTTTCGAACAATAACTCCATCAATTTTTTGGACTACCCTTATTGTGAGTAATAATCGCATAGAGTTTGACTGGTTCCACAAACCTACTTTCTGTGGAAGATTTCTTAATTTCCTTTCTTATTATCCTATTGCTCACAAAATCGGCATTGTCATGGGCCTGGTTGATAGAGCTTTCCATCTTTCCCATCCCAAATTTCACGAAAGGAACCTCTCATATATCATCAACATCCTTCTTGAAAATTCCTTTCCTTTACATTTTATACATAGGATTATCTTTCGCAGACTCAAATTTCTGATTTCCAATAGTAACCGTAGCTCACCTCCCCCTTCTTCTCCATAATCCACGTTTTTTGTCATTCCTTTCATTAGAGGCATTTCTAAGAAGTTCCAAAGCACTTTGCGCAATAATGGTCTCAAGCTTGCCTTTTCCATCAATAATAAATTAAACGAGCTTATTAAGTTACACAAAGATCCTCTTCCTAAATTCAACCATTCGAACGTTTGTCTATAAAATTGAATGTAATGATTGTGACGCCTCATATGTAGGACAGATGGGCAGACGTTTAGTCACTAGATTAAAAGAACACCGTTCAAATATTAACAAATCGAAAATCCGAAAATCCGAAAATCTTTCGGTAGTTTCAATACATAGATTATTGGGACCTAATATAATTTTAACTGGGACGACACGATTATCTTAGATCAAGAACCCTTCTACAGGAAAAGGCTAGTTTCTGAAATGCTACATATTTGCCAACAGGAAAATAGTTTGAATATTCAGAATGACACTTTGCTGCTTGATGATTTCTATCTTCCTATCATTAATAAATGTTGCCTCATTAAAAAACCCCTTGCTCTTTCGCCTTCCTCTTCGTAGTTCCATATCTTCTCTCCCCCCTTCCTCCTTTCTTCCCCTTTTCCCTTCCTTTTTATCTCGTCTCTTAGTCTTTCTTATTTTCCTTCTTGTCTCTTTCCTAGTCTAGTTCCGACCTTCTTGATTGCCACTTCTTCTCACTTTTCTTGGCTTGGTTCCCTTCTTTAATTTCTGCCGTTTGGCCAGTATGTACTTATTTTTGTTCTGTGCATCTCTCATTAATTGTTTTTTATTGACACATCAACCTTTATGACTTTTTGTACATGTAATGCTGTTTTGATTGAGCTTGCTCTTTGTTCTTGTTTTTTCTTTTTTACAGGCTGCTATCTCGTTATCAATTCCATTTCTTATTACTTATTGGACAGAGCGATTTAAATTTTGGATTACTTTTTTCATTTTACCATATTGACTTCTCCATGGACATCTTTAACTTTTTAATTTTTATCCTTTGGATGGATTCTACGTGGGATTTCAGAACACAGACTTCCTTTTTATTTATAGCGCATTTGTCTTGATATCGAGATGAGCGATGCTCTCCTACAGCATTTCAAGACCATTATTATTCTTTGCTTGTGCATATGGTTTTAAAATTTGCGTTAATACCGACCATTTCCATACGTTTTAAACATTTGTAACCGTTATTAAGGTCCTCATGATCTCTTTTGTCTTTAATTTCTAACGTCTATTTCTTTATTATTGTTATGACATTGAAAAGGATCTGTAGAAGATCGAAACGTGCGTTTGTCTATTATATTGTATCTTAATAATTTTTGCTGATAGAGTTTGCTTATTAAATCATGTTTAATTGAATGCCTCTGTTCTTGCGTTTTTTCTATCGCTAATTAATTTCGTACTACCATCCTACGCCACGGTCCGAAAGCCTTTTTGTTTTTAATCTTGTATATATTTTGTACATAACCATGTACATTTTTTGTATTATTTTTTTACATTTCATATAATTTTATATAATACACATCTTACATATTTATATTTCATATATTTTTATGTAACGCATATCTTACATACTTATATTAAGAACATAATATGCATATATAGTATTATTGAAAGAAATATTAATAAACATTTTTATGTTTTATATATTTTTATGTATATTTTCATTTCTTGAAAATGAAAAATAAACACTGTATAAATTAAATCACATTGTCCTTATGTATCCAAGAGTTGTGCGAATTGTAAAATCCCAGCCATTTCACGTAAGCTTCGTCACCCCTCCTGCGCAGTATTTTCTCCATGAGATACACGTCCGGATAATTCGCGCGATGCAACTCGTGCTCGTAGAACGCTCCAGCGATAGGTTTTTTGCGATAATCCTCAAGTAGATAACTTGCGGGATTAGTATGCTGCACTTTTATAATTTTAAACACCTCGGTTGTCCAATTTGGCGTGTAACCCTTCTCGAAAACTGTCTCGTACTTGTTACGCGTACCGAGTCACCTACTTTTAATTTCGCCGGACCCGCGATGTTTACACAGTTGTATACAGTAGCCAAGAGTCTTTCAGCGATCGCGGGGGTAACGTCGATGGGCCGCATACCGATCGTTCGATGCTTGCGCGCGTTGTAATCCGATACGAGTCCCGGCAACTCGTTGACCCACTTGTAAGATCCGTTCAGCGTAAACATCTTCCACATGTCATTTTTCAGTGTGCGATTGAATCGCTCAACGATCGATGCCTTCAATACCGAATACGTAGAATAGTGATTGATGTTGTGTTTCCGCATTAGCTTTTGCACGTCGTTACAAAATTCCTTCCCCATGTCGGTCTGTATGTTTTTCGGACACCTCTTGCTATCTCGAATTATCTTGGCGTCAGCTGTCTCGCTTCCGCCTTATCTCTTGAGTGGTACGGCCCACGTGTGCTTGCTCAACGTATCGATGACTGTGAGTATGTAATTGTATCCTCTGTTGAAACGAGAGTACGGACGCATCTCGACAATGTCGGCTTGCCACAAGTCATCGTATTCTCGCACTATGACGTATCTTCGGGGGAAATTTTTTTCTCACCAGTGCGTGCAGTTCGTTCACCAATTGCCGTTTCTCTAAACTATGTTGTTTCTTCGCTTCCTCGGTTCCCGATCGTCGACCCATTGTTGTTTCGATTCGTCGATCAAACGATACGTGTATCACCGTATTATTATTGCGTTTTATTATTCGTTGTCACTCTTTAGCCGTTTCTAAAACGTTTACTACCGTTCTTGAGTCGTTCTTGAGCCGTTTGATAGCCGTTCTTAAGCCGTTTCTAAAACGTTTACTACCGTTCTTAAGCCGTTCACTGCCGTTCTTGACTCGTTTGTTGCCGTTCTTGACCCGTTCGTTGGCGTGATTGACCCTGTTGGTAGTCGCTTTTAAGTAGATCGTAGCCTCGTTCACAGTCGTTTCTGACCCGTTCGTAGCCTCGTTGGCAATCGTTTTTGACTCGTTCGTAGCCGTTCCGGACTTGTATGCCGCCTCGTATGTAGCCGTTCCTGACGTATTCGTAGCCTCGTTCGCAGCTGTTCTTGAATTGTTCGTAGCCTCGTTCGAGGCTTCGTAGCCTATTCGTTTCCTCTTCGATCACTGCCATTCATTATACCTTGATAATCGTTCGTAGCCGTTCGATAATCATACGTAGCCGTTCGATAAATCTTTCTAGATGTTTAATAATTGTACAATAACCGCTCCTAAACTGTTCATTACAGCACATTACAGGTTAATAGCCGTTTCTGAATTAATGTTAATCGAAACTCGTTTATCGCGGTCTGTAAAGCTCCCACGTCCTTCTCGAACGCAGTTAGCTTCTTGTCTGATTCTTTCTGCTGATTCTTCAACACATTCTTCCACGTACAGTTTGTTGACTGCATCGGTATCAGCTTCAGGTTGCGCTATACGGCGAATCTTGCGCGACCTCGCGTCATAGTCGGCAGCGACGCGACACAGAGCGTTTTGACGCAAGTAACTTGTCACCAATTTACTCCAATGATCGCTTGTGCTGATTTCTTCATTTCTCCGTTAAAATAATCCAAATTTGTTGATAGGCATTGTTTTTCGAAGCGAGAAACGTCGATCGACTGATTAGTTTCGTCAGGACTCCGTTTAATTTATAATAAGGCCGGCTTCGCGAAGATCCTCTATGATCGACAGGATCTCGTTGTTGTGAGCGTTGTGACCAGCTCGACGCGAAGCATCGAGCAATCGTAGGCGATCCACTAGCTCATTGGGAGTTTGCATCCCAGTGCACGTAATCGATTTTAATGTCAGTTAGCGTCATCGTGCGAGGCGTGAATACTCCCGTTCCAGATTTTTTCTTTTTCGATTCGGTCGACATCAACGGTGCAATTATGTATTTATATTTGTAACCCCTGTTGCTCTTTAATTGACCTTGCGCATCATATTGGCGTTTATGCGCACTTGTCGCCATTAATATGCTCTTATATTTTTGCATATTATTCTCAGTGTATATGTTATCATCGGGAATTCTCTTGAAGATCAACTCGTATAATCCAGGTGTACCAATGTAGTTCACATTGTCTATGATTATAGAGTCATCTGCGCCGACGTCGAATCGTTTGTTACCGAGCCATTTCATTCTTGTCGAAATATACGCCGTACACGTGATCGATTTGAGTTTTTTCATCGCTACTAAGGAGAATGCATGTACTTTTATGCCAGTGGTCCCAAGTGCTCGCGTAACATTTCTTGACCTTTCGAGCTTTGTAACATGTTTCGAACAGATGGTGATTCGAGCGGGTTGCCCGTGATTTCGAAAACATCTTCGATCGCGAGTGATTCGGGTTGCGCGATTCTCGTTTTCGCGGACGATGTGAAGGTTATCGGCGGTTTATCCGGTAAAGCATCAGATAGATCAGATATATGCGGCATCGATAAACGCTTCGCCTTCAATCGTTTCCTCTTTTTCGATGTCGCATCCTCTTCCTCCTCCTCCTTCTCTTCCTCCTTGTATCGCTTGACGGGTAACGTTTTAATGTTCGCATCAGCGTTACTCTCCGCGATTGCGCTAGAGGTGTCGACGATCTTTTGCAGTGGCTCGATAATAGGCCTAAAATGGGTCGTGACCGCGATATCTTCGTCGATCTTACCGGTCTTCAAAGCGCGATGTTTCTTGTGGATCGATTCGCTCGTTTTCTCAATCTCCCGCGCATTCTTTTCACGCTCGCGAATATTATCGCTTCCAGCCATGTTGACGGAATGTCGAGCGTTTCACCCCCTCTCGACGGAAAGTCGACAGCGACTAATCGTTTAGCGGTATCGCGAACACGTTAAATCCTTTTCTGTATCATCCGTTCGTAAGCGCGCTGTCCCTATCTATCACTAGAAATCCATACTTTTGCTGCCAACAAATACGGCATAATTCACTAAAATCCTCGTACGATATGTCGGTATTCACGTGATCGTTGTACACGTGTTTCAAATTTATACCGTCCTGTTTAAACAGGATCAGCAGGTTCGCGTTGTCGCGTATAAGATGTTTTGGTATTCTCGCGTATGTCTGACAGAGATAGAAACAGTCAACGTTCGAGTGACGACCCATTGAAAAATACTCTCTTATCGTATTTTGCTTGTCGCACGCCACGTCATCGAAGACAAAAATCGAGTTTGGACGTGCCTCGCTCGGTGGAATGACGTCACTGTTATTCGAGAACGTAAAGTAGCCGATTTCGTCGATCGGCGTCAATAAATTCTCCAGATATTGATATTTCGGCTGTTGCAGCGACTTCGAGTACACGTACACGTTCTCGAAACGTACGTCGTGTGGACTTTCCAGTAGACTTATCAGAACGTTTTACCACAATTCGAGGGACCGCAAACGATCGCGCGTATAGTAGTCGGTAGCATCGTACCGTGTTTGCGCATCTCCGCGTTGTCCCCGATTGATCGTAATCTATCGTCGCAATTCGTCACGCGTCAAAGGCTGTCGTACGAACCGCATGTTTTCTCTTTCGAATCAATTTTGCGAATGATCGCGAAAGGGGAGACCTATTTATGGGTCTCGACTCGAAACCGCAGTATCAAAAATGTTTCTCCTTCTGTGAGATGAGAGAGACATTCTCGGACTTATCGCCAAACAATTGCAGTATATCCCAAAGATTCTTTTATTGCAAAATTTCGGTGATTACGTGGAACGGTTGTGGGACATGCTTCCAGAACATATAAAGACTGATCCGGAGGTTCGACAATATCGTTCGTGCATGCGACATTATAACTAGCCGTGACAGCGAACGCACATTGACGGTCCGCCTCCGTTGATAAAAGATTGCTACGTATGTCAACGAGAATCGTAAGAGGCAGCGGTCTCTTAAGTCGTGCGATAAACGCGCTCCCGTTCGAATTGCATATTCCCGGCTATCAGTTTTGCGGTTCAGGCACGCGGTTGCAGAAGCGATTAGCCAGAGACGATTGAGGTATAAATTCATTGGACGCGGCATGTCGCGAACACGATATAACATACTCTCGGAGCAACGATCTCGCCGAGAGACACGCGGCGGATAGAATACTCGCTGAGAAAGCGCGTAATCGTATCGGTGCGAGAGATTCGACTCTCGGTGAGAGAGCCGCCGCTACAGCTGTCTGGGCAGCGATGAAAGCCAAGACGAAGCTCGGTATGGGTCTGAAGAGGACGAAGACGAAGACGAAGAAGAGGAAAATTGTGAAGAAACGGATACTTCCGATAGCGAAATGCGGCGGTGTATTGCCGATTCTATCAATGCTGGGTGCGCTCGGATCCCAGATCGGCGGAGCGGCGGGTGTAGCGAAGGCAGTGAACGCCGGAAAAGTCGCGCAACGTCAGATGCAAGAGATGCTAGGTCACAATCGCGCCATGGAAGGTCGCGGATTATATCTCGCTCCTTACAAATACGGACGAGGAGCCTCAACGATAAAGAAAAAAAAAACGTCAAAGAGACGCTAAAAATGCCGCAGGGCGCAACTACCAACGTACAATTGTTGCAACTGGCGAAACGTATGCGCATTCTATATTTTAGAAGCGTTTTCATGCGCAACTCTTTACCGATCAGTGGTATTTGCCAAAACGAGAACGGCATCGTAAATTTAGATAGTGTCGAAGAACCGGGTACTCATTGAGTAGCATACGCAAAGAGGGGGAATCGCGTTATATATTTCGAGAGTTTCGGCAATCTTCGACCACCGAACGAATTGGTGATATTTCGGACGAAATGTAACGAAGATACAGTACAATCACACACCTGTTCAAACTTACGATCAGAGCATCTGCGGACAATTGTGCTTGTTTCTTCGAACGGTCGATGCGCACGAATTTAAAGACGGACATCGCGCTATTTAACTCAGTATTCGTTAAACACTTTTGTCGACATGTCTATGACATTCACGTTGAGTGGGAAGAGTAGCGTTCTTGCTGCAAACTTTTTTCTCGCCGTAGATTTGAGCGACGAATACGAAACTCGGTCTAACGGATTTTGAGACTTATCATACGATACCGAATGTGAATTCCTCGAATAATAAATTTTACTTCGGCAAAGACAACGCGGAAATTACGATTCCCGAGGGATCCGTACGAGTTGCGAGATACATGAATTTTTGAAACGTGCAATTTCGCGGAAACATCGCGATAAGAAATACATTGACGGCCGTGACTATGAAGATAGCGAATATCCGATAGTGCTCCGCGCTAATTACAATACGATGAGAAGCGAGATCAAATGCGCCTACAGAATAAACTTTACCAAACCCGACAACATTGGATCGCTGCTAGGATTCTCGAATCGTATTCTCGAGCCGGGAAAATGGCACAAATCGAACATACCGATCAACATTATTAACGTGAATATTATCCGCGTAGAATGTAACGTGACTGTGGGCGTGTACAACAACGGCAAACTCGTTCATACGATACACGAATTTTCACCAAGTGTACCGCCGGGATATAAGATATCGGAAACGCCGGCGTAAATCATTTACCTGCCGATCATCGCGCGGAGCATTACGGATTTAACGTTACGCGTTGTCGACCAGAACGGACGATTGCTCGATTTTCGAGGAGAAGAGATCACCGTAAGATTGTACGACGGCGATAACGTACGTATGTGACGTAAGAGATGCTCGTGTTAAACGGATCGAAAAACGTGAGAGATAACGCAATCTTTACAAAACCAACAACAACAACAACATCAACGTTTGCTAATATCCAATCATCCAATCATCCAAGAAAAAGAAACTCGGCGCATGGAACGTTGCGTTTTTGCAATCTTTGGGATTCGCGATGCGAAACAGCTGAACGATGACCGACATTCTCAACATCGGTGACGAACCGATCTTTGACGATCGTATCGTCAAGACGGAGACTCACACGTACAACTCGTTCGCCAATACAACGTTCGGACACAGTGACGAGATAAGAATATCCATACAACAGGATCTATATACGCTGCCGCATGAAAGTTTCCTATACATCGAGGGACAATTAACGAAAAACAGACCAACAGTTGACGGAGATGATGTGGCGCTGGGAAATAATTGCGTCGCATTCATGTTTGACGAGATTCGATACGAACTCGACGGTGTTGAGATTGATCGCAATAGAAACGTAGGAATAACTACTACGCTCAAAAACTATGTGACGGTATCATCCGATAGAAACATGATTATGAGAAACGCAGGCTGGGATGCGTCGACCGATGGGAATGGACATTTCAATTTTTGCGTACCGCTCTATATGTTGCTGGGATTTTGCGAGGATTACAGACGCGTGGTGATTAACGTCACGAATTGATCTTGATACGATCGCGCAACGATAACAATTGCATGTTGGGAAATTCGGCCCTGGAGCCTGTGATCAACATATTCAAGATACAATGGCGAATGCCACACGTGCTGTTGAACGAAATAAAAAAAACTGTCGATGCTGCGTGCTCTGAAAAGCGGACGATATCTCAGCATTTTCGCTCGTGGGATCTGTACGAGTATCCGCTATTGCAGCTTACAGCCAAGTATTCGTAAGCCATTAAGACCGCGACTCAGCTGGAGAAACCACGATACGTTGTCTTCGCTCTGCAGACAGGTCGGAAGAATGTCATGTCTGAGGATGTGAGTCGATTCGACAACTGCAAATTGATCAACGTGAAACTCTATCTGAACTCGGAATATTATCCATACGACGATATGAATCTGGATTTTGATAAAAACAGATATTCCATTCTATACGACACGTATATGCAAGAACTATTACGGATACGAGTATCTCGAGCCGAGTCTCTCCATCTCAATGTTTCTACGTAACGGTCCGTTCGTGATTATCGATTGTTCTCGACAAAACGAATCGGTCAAGAGCGCAACCGTGGATGTGAAATTGGAATTTGAGTAAGAATTGATTGTAAGGAGAACGTGCCGCCAAATACCACTGCGTACTGTCTCATCATACACGATCGCGTGGTCCAGTACAATCCGTTGACCAACGTTGTACACAAAATCATCTAAGTGTTTGCGACAACATCGACGCAAGAGAGGGGGAAGAGGAGCATGATATAAATCAAAGTGCCGCGAGATGGTTTTAGAGCTTTGTCATTCCTCTCGACTGATGTATCGAAGAGAGAGAGATCTCGTCATGTACCAACGTTTGTGGATCTGCAAGGATTTATCATCGGCAAACTATTCTTCGTGAAGGACGCGGCAGTCCTGAGAAAGGGATATGTTCTATCGGATTACTTTTTCGCAAGTCCCGTACCGTGGAGCGTGCTTACAAAATCTGAGCGATGTCAAGCTTCATGGTCGATTAGAAATCATCATGGATTACAATGGGAAGACGGAAACATTCTGTATGGTTTGGCTCAGCGTGCAATTACAACAGCTGTTGTGAGTACGATATACGAAGAAGAAGAAGAAGAAGAAGAAGAAAAAAAAGAATCGCCTGTCGTGTACGTTAAAGGACTCGAAAAGCGAAAATGGCTGGCCGATATACTAGACGATGCGGGGAACGGCTATTATTGAAACCTTGGATGCTCTAAATAAATTAGATGATACGAATAGTATGCGATGTGGAAAACATGTTAAGAATTGCGCATTACAAAATGTATTCAAAATATTTAACTGGTGATCGCGACGCCAGAAAGAATTGCGAGAAAAATGAAATATGTAAACATTAATATGCGTTATCTTTTATTTCCCCACCCTAATCCTTTGCTTGCGTTTCTAAGAATTCTTTTGTTCGAGCGCCGCCTCCCTCTTCTCCTAAATTCCAATGCGTTAGAAGCATTAATCCCCCACCACTACATTATACTTTTGGTAGATGAGTATCGGGTATAACCGATTAATTCCTGTACGACGTACGATCAGTGTCGCGTTAACCGCTCGTGGATTTCACTTTACATAACCTCCAAGAAAAATGTACTACGTTGAAAGAAGCAGCAGCAGCGGCATCGGAAGACGCGTGAATAATTACGAGCCGAGTCGTGATAAAACTCCATCGTTTGAGAACAAATGCGACGAGTAAGTTTCGTTTAACATTTTTTTTCTATTTTTCTATTTTTACAAATTGTATTAGTATTATTAGTATTACTTAATTTTAATTTTAGTAGCATTTCGTCGGAGCGTCGTGCGGTTCGTATACTAGGCAGACGATACGCATTGACAGCTACGGAATTTAAATTTCTCGAAATTGGAATCAACGTGGGTCCGCCGAGTTACGTGGTCATTTACCAGGGTATTATTGTAGGATTGTCATAGGAGATCATCGGGGAAAAGAACTGATATTATCTCTCGAAACGTGGAAGGGACTCTGCGAGCAACGTCATAATATTCAAAATCTCCTTCGGAACGACTCTTCCGACATCTACAATTTTATAAGCGTTGGACCGCTAACAGTGCGAATTCGTACGATTAACAACGCTAGACTCATAAGTCTCGAATCTTCAGATGTACGCATGATGATGATCGAATCAACGTTACACCGTATGTTCGATCTTGATGTTTGCATAGATGTAACTTTTGATCGATTGGATAAAATTATTCAAACAGTTGATGTCAAATTCTCCAATATCGCATCCACTGTAACGGATACAAAAGAAGTATCAAATGTAATACGCGCTAGCGACGCTTTCAACAAGCATCAACTCGTCGATTGCGAGCTTGCAGCTTTAGCTTTTAGTCCATGTAATATGTAAGACAAAAAATATGTAAAAAAATAAGAATAAAAAGTTTTAAATTTACTATATCGTAATATAATTTCTTTGCGTTTGCCCGTCCCAGCTTTCATGCATAGCTCCTTGCGAGAGAGTTATCATTGCCATTTGTTTATAAATTCGCATGCTGTGTAATTTAATGAGAGAGATAAGGATACGTCGAACGAAAAAAATATAGAATTACTTATATTGGGGATGAGGGGTGTGTACCATGAAAGCGTAAAGCAGCCGAACATCGGCTGATATGTGTCGCAATTCTTCCGAGAAAAAAATCACGGAAGACGATTCTGGGAGGGTGGCATTTATTGTTTATAAATTCACGCTACGAATAATTCAATGAGAGAGAGATAGGTAGAGAGATAGGAGAGAAGGATACGTCGAACGGAAAAAAAATTACTCATATTGGAGTTGACGGGGTGAAGGAGTGGAGGTGGGGGACGGGAGTGTACCGCGAGAGCTATTTTGTTTGTGAAAACATGTTCCAACGCGTTAGGATAGGTAATACAATATTGCTTAAGGAATACCGCTGTTTATATTGTTTATAAACCGAACATTCGTACGCAATACTGTTTATCAACCGGGCATATAATATAATATTGCGATAAAACATCTAACACGCGCCGCCTCCGAAATCTCTTCCGTCCCGCGTGACGTCATTCCCCCGTACCCCCGTAATCCCCTCGCGCCTCACCCTCCCTGAGAGGACCTGGGAACTCTCCCTATATACCTATTGCTTATTATATTTATAGGTATATATATATATATATATACACACTTCTCGCAAAAATTAAGGGAGCAAAAAAAATTCCTAATTTTTCGGTGATTTTTGACGGGCTGCATTAGGTGAAAAATGGTTGTATCGAGGTCGTTAAAAAAGCATTTTGAAGCTTCAAGATTCTAGTTTTTAGATTTTTTGCTCAAAAATTTTTAGGAGCAACAGTTTTCACGTAAACATAACAAATAGCGCGAAAAAAAATGTTGCAAATTTTTTGCATCTTATTTTTCGGTCCACGGGCTTGGAAAAATTTTTTTGAGCTAAACCATTGGGTCAGATAGCCTGTTTATCCAGCTTTAATTTCTTTTTTTAATTTTTTCTCTATGTTGATTTCTCGTGGAGCTATCGGATTTTGAAAAAGGATCCTTTTGTTTTCAACCACTGATATCTTAGCAACCAATGGACGTATCGAAAATTGAAGAGCAGTTTTGAAATCTGGAATAAAGGGCCTAGCGGAGTAAGCATGTAAAATCTGCCCTTGATCATACAGAGCTGACATTAATGTCATAAGTTAGTACCAATATGATAAAACTTTCCACCAAATATTATTTTAAAAAATTCATTTTTTTAGGAGTTATAGAGGGAGAAAGTAAAATAAAAAAATGTGTTTTTCTCGAAAACCACTTGACCGATTTTGATGAAAAAAATATATAAAATTGACAATAATAGGCTTAAGAGCATTAGAAAAAAACTTTAATAGTACGATTAGCAAGTTAATAACTCCAATTAGAAGAATTACATATTAATCGTTTCGAAGACTAACTAGCTTTACATGGTTAAACGGACGTTTCGATCAATCTTTTGATCCTCATCAGCGCAAAATTGAGTCTAACATAAGTAAATAATACAAAATAAAATAGTTGTTAAAGAATAAAATAACAGAAATTAAGGAAAAAAGAAAAAAGATGGAGAGAAACATTAGCAGGTGAACCTACTACGGTGAGGTCAAGGCGATGGTAATAGCTCCAGTGTGTCCGCTGTTGTTCATGGAAATCCGAACGAAAAATTATATTAGGGTGCTCCTCTCTGATTAAAAGACCAGTTGGTAAATTTCATCCCCCAGCGAAATCACAAGATGATTTGTCCGGAAGGAAAAGAAAACCAAGGGACCATCCACTAAGAAAATTATGATAAGAAACAAAATAAATAATGTTAATAAATCAGAAAAAGGAAGTTAATAAACTCAATGTGAAAGGCAATGAATCGACTAAAAAATTGCAAGAGAAATTAAGAAAAAAGTATAAAAATGAACTTACAATAAGAATTTTCCACATTATAAAAAAGAATATGAACAGTGATCAGAAAGTACTTTAAAATTAAACAGTCTGAAATTAAAACGTAGTGTGAACAGCGGACACACTATATCAGCTTATATATACTTCTTGTCGAAAAAAGGTTATTTACAATTTCGGTAGTTTGTTTATAATTTCTAGATAGAAGTTTGGTAAGCATTCCGTGTCTGTTTGCAAATTCAATCCGTTATTCTGTCTCTTTATATAAAGGGCCTCCAAAATAAGTCTTTTATTGAGAAAGGGCTCCGTATCCAGTATTTCTGTATCCTCCCATAAGAAATCATGATCAAAACTTAGTCTGTGGTCAGTGATAACAGATTTATGGCTGGACCTTCTATGGATATGTGACCGATGTTCAGAAATTCTCGTACTCAGTTTTCTGCTTGTTTGCCCCACATATGAGGCATTACAGTTACCGCAATTAATTTTGTAAACAACATTGGATTTACTGAGTGTTGGGAGATTGTCCTTGTGGACTTTTATAAAGTTGTTCATTTTATTGAGACTTACAAACGTTATTTTTGTGTTTAAGTCCTTTGTGATATGTTTAAATGATTCTGATAGTCCAGGTAGATATGGGATTGGAAAATATGACACTTGATTATCGGTCGATACGCTAAGGTCGACTTTTTTAGTGTTATAATTGTTGACGAGGTGTTTCAGCCGCGAATTCATGAGATGAAAAATAATATTTAACGGGTATCCATTGTTTAGTAAAATGTTAACAACTAGTTCTAGATTAGATTTTTGGAACTTCGGGTGAGATAACAGAAAGGCTCTATCAACAAGACCAAAAACAGTGCCCCTCTTTTGAATTCGCGGCTGAAACACCTCGTCAACAATTATAACACTAAAAAAGTCAACCTTAGCGTACCGACCGATAATCAAGTGTCATATTTTCCAATCCCATATCTACCTGGACTATCAGAATCATTTAAACATATCACAAAGGACTTAAACACAAAAATAACGTTTGTAAGTCTCAATAAAATGAACAACTTTATAAACGTCCACAAGGACAATCTCCCAACACTCAGTAAATCCAATGTTGTTTACAAAATTAATTGCGGTAACTGCAATGCCTCATATGTGGGGCAAACAAGCAGAAAACTGAGTACGAGAATTTCTGAACATCGGTCACATATCCATAGAAGGTCCAGCCATAAATCTGTTATCACTGACCACAGACTAAGTTTTGATCATGATTTCTTATGGGAGGATACAGAAATACTGGATGCGGAGCCCTTTCTCAATAAAAGACTTATTTTGGAGGCCCTTTATATAAAGAGACAGAATAACGGATTGAATTTGCAAACAGACACGGAATGCTTACCAAACTTCTATCTAGAAATTATAAACAAACTACCGAAATTGTAAATAACCTTTTTTCGACAAGAAGTATATATAAGCTGATATAGTCCGCTGTTCACACTACGTTTTAATTTCAGACTGTTTAATTTTAAAGTACTTTCTGATCACTGTTCATATTCTTTTTTATAATGTGGAAAATTCTTATTGTAAGTTCATTTTTATACTTTTTTCTTAATTTCTCTTGCAATTTTTTAGTCGATTCATTGCCTTTCACATTGAGTTTATTAACTTCCTTTTTCTGATTTATTAACATTATTTATTTTGTTTCTTATCATAATTTTCTTAGTGGATGGTCCCTTGGTTTTCTTTTCCTTCCGGACAAATCATCTTGTGATTTCGCTGGGGGATGAAATTTACCAACTGGTCTTTTAATCAGAGAGGAGCACCCTAATATAATTTTCGTTCGGATTTCCATGAACAACAGCGGACACACTGGAGCTATTACCATCGCCTTGACCTCACCGTAGTAGGTTCACCTGCTAATGTTTCTCTCCATCTTTTTCTTTTTCCTTAATTTCTGTTATTTTATTCTTTAACAACTATTTTATTTTGTATTATTTACTTATGTTAGACTCAATTTTGCGCTGATGAGGATCAAAAGATTGATCGAAACGTCCGTTTAACCATGTAAAGCTAGTTAGTCTTCGAAACGATTAATATGTAATTCTTCTAATTGGAGTTATTAACTTGCTAATCGTACTATTAAAGTTTTTTTCTAATGCTCTTAAGCCTATTATTGTCAATTTTATAATTTATAAGAGCTTCTCCTACATCAAAAAAATATATGTTATGTAGACTAATAAAACTAATTAACAAAAAAGATTTCCAAAATGTTTGCCAAAAAAAAACACTAAAAAAATTTTTGAATTTTTGAATATTTTTTTTGAGGGTGATATTTTATAGGTACCATTTTGAAATTTTTACGAAAGTTTCTCTTAAGTGTTCACTATAACATACATTTTTTTCAAATTTTTTAAAATGGTGGAACATAGTTAAAAATACGAAAATCGTAAGCGTCGCGTTACTCCGGCTTAAGCACAGTGCAGTGCCATTCCGCGTTGCGGGTGTTCAATGACTTTAATAGCACATATGTACGTCTGCAATTAACCTATAATATGTATACTTTTTAATTTTTATAGTTTCCAGAGTTTACCACGTGGAGATTGCAGTACGGTTTTAAACTCCTTATTGGGGTGGCTTTTTTAACATGAAATTGAATTGGCGGATAAAAACACATATAGGGTAGTCAATAAGAACCCGATTAATAAGCTGATTGGTAATCTGCATGATATGCTGGTTAGGTGGAGAGCTCGAGATTACATCTCTGTTATGAAATATAGATCATTAAATTGTACAGACGGCGTTTTGTCGAGAGCTTATGGACTGCCGAAAATTCACAAGAAAAATAATCCATTACGCATAATAGTCTCATCTAAAAACACACCGCTTTATGGTCTCGCCAAATTTTTACATGGCATTATTTATAAATCTATTCCAAGACCAGATAGCCAAATTATTAATGGCGCACAAGTAGTCGATAGACTTGATGGCAGACGTATTGACGGCGACATAAAACTGATTTCACTGGATGTCGTCTCATTATTCACCAACATACCATTGGATATGGCCATTAATAGTTTGTCGGATAGATGGGACTATATTGAAAGAAATTGCCAGATACCTCGCGATGAATTTCTAATGGCAGTTCGCTTCATTTTGAACTCTACTTTTTTTATGTTCAATGATGTTTGTTATCAACAGACTTCGGCACGCCCATGGGCTTTCCTCTTTCCCCAATTATCGCGGAGATCACGTTTCAGGATTTGGAGTCAAGGGCGATCGCAACTCTTTCTGTGGATTTTCCGTTTTATTTTAGATATGTTGACGACATCGTGTTGGCGGCACCCTCCTCAATGCTCAACGATATTTTGAACACCTTCAACTCGTTCCACACAAGGTTACAGTTCACTATGGAGGAGAGTGTCGACAACCGTTTAAATTTTCTGGACATCACAATTATTTTAGAAAATGGACACATTATATTCAATTGGTTTCATAAATCGACTTTCTCAGAAAGATACCTCCACTTCGAGTCGCGACACCCCCTGTGTCAGAAAAAGGGCACGATAATCGGTTTGACAGACAAAGTTTTTTGGCTTTCTCATCCAAAATTTCATAAAGAAAATCTGGAATTTGTTGTTAACATTCTTTTAAACAATGGATACTCGCTCTCTCTTATTTTTCATACAATTGTCGATCGACTTAGCATTCTATTTCATAGGTGTACAAATAAGTTTCCGCGATTTGACAAAAGATAGCACCACCAGAAGGTCATGTTGAAATTGTCAGATGTAAAACGTAATATCCCAAGTTTCGTCATCTGGCAACACCATAACCTTGAAGTATTAGTGATTCCGTATCAGCATCACGTAATTTTTTTCGTGTGAAAATGTCAAGTTTTGTGCCGAATAAGCATCATTTGCGGGAACTTTTGATTTACTTCTTTAATTTAAAAAAATCTGCAGCTGAGGCGCATCGATTGCTTCTAGAAGCATATGGTGAGGCTGCTTTAAGTGAGAGAAGTTGTCAGGAGTGGTTTCAAAAATTTAAGAACGGTGAGTTTGACGTGGAGGACAAAGAACGCAGTGGAAGGCCGAAAGTGTACGAAGACATGGAATTGGCAGTATTATTGGAGGAAGATTCGTCCCAAACGCAAAAAGAACTTGCACTTACATTACAAGTGACTCAACAAGCAATTTCACATCGTTTAAAATCGTTGGGAATGATTCAAAAACAAGGAAATTGAGTTCCATATGAACTAAAGCCGAGAGATGTTGAACGCCGATTATGCATGAGCGAAATGCTGCTTGCCAGGCATAAAAAAAAGAGTTTTTTGCATCGTATAGTCACTGGTGACGAAAAATGGATCCACTATGATAACCCAAAGAAGAGAAAGTCATGGGGCCATTAAGCCCGGCGAACCATCAACATCGACAGCTAAGCCGAATATTCATGGAAAAAAACTCATGCTGTGTATTTGGTGAGATCAGCTTGGTGTCGTACATTATGAGTTGCTCAAACCGAGCGAAACCATTACTGGAGCTCTCTACCGAACACAATTAATGAGATTGAGTCGTGCACTCAAGGAAAAACGCGCCCATTACTACTCCAGACACGACAAAATTATTCTCCTACACGATAATGCTCGTCCACATGTTGCGGCGGCGGTAAAAACTTACTTGGAAACACTCAAGTGGGAAGTTTTACCCCACCCGCCATATTCACCAGACTTAGCCCCTTCTGATTATCACCTGTTCCGGTCGATGGCACATGGTCTGTCTGAGCAGCGCTTTACATCATATGAAGATACCAAAAATTGGGTAGATTTGTGGATAGCGTCAAAAGATGAAGAGTTTTTTCGACGTGGTATCCGAATGCTGCCAGAAAGATGGAGAAAAGTAGTGGCAAGTGATGGAAAATATTTTGAATAAAACGTAATGTACCGTTCCTTCACAATAAATTCCTAATTTTTTATAAAAAACCGCGGAAACTTATTTGTACACCTATAGATTTAATAACAAACGTGATATCGGTTTGATTGATGGTGAGAGCGTGGTTGATGTTAACAGAGATGAAGGTAGGATTGCATATTTTAATGTTCCGTATGTGAGGAACATATCCGAACGTTTTCGACATTGTGTCAAAGGTCTCAATGTCAAGCTTTCCTACACTAGGATAAACAACCTGCGCCAATTTATTAAAGTCGGCAAGGATAGTTTACAAAAGGATTCGCGCAATAATATAGTGTACAAGATTAACTGCATTGATTGCGACGCCTCTTATGTAGGACAAACTGGACGCTCGCTAAGAACGAGAATTAAAGAACATAGAAGGAATCTTACATCTGTCATTGCCGAACATAGAGCGCTTAATCATGCTTTTGATTTTGATGAGGTTGAGGTTTTGGATGAGGAAGCGTTTTTGGGGAAAAGATTGATATCGGAGATGATTTATATTAAGCACCAAAAGAATGCGTTGAATCTCCAAAGCGACACTTTAAAACTAAATACTTCGTGTCTGTCGATAATTGAAAACATGCCTAAGATTTAATTGTTGTCTGTTTGACTGGTTTTGTCCTCAATGTTTATGGTTTGTTGTTGTTCAATCGCTTGACATCATTTTATCGTTGCCGTTTGAATTTTCGGCCTAGGCGACTGTTAGCGTGCTGAGTGTTCGTGTCGGTTGTGCCGGTCTTCTCGTGTCCGAGTAAGTGATTTTTGACCAGCGTAAATCAACTTCTTTTATAAAGACTCGATTAGATTTATATTTATTTTTGTTAGTGCATCGCTCTTCGCGTTTTGCATCGTCGAAGGGACTACTTGCATCGGAGTTTCTCGGGTGGATCAGCTCGGACGAAGTCGCGTCGCTCTTAAAGACAATGCATGCATGTGACTATGCTTTCTTTTCTCTTGCGTTTTTTATTATTATTGCGTTTTTGTTGCGATCTCATATTTTTGTTTCTTGTTTTTATTAGAATTCACTGAAGATGGCTCGAATTGAGTCCGAAACGTTTGAAATAAAGGAGAATGAAAATTGATCCTTAAAACTGATGGTCTTGAAGAAGTTTTTTCACGCCCTACAACTGCGTTGGCTCTTTACTGCCTTTTATTATTCATTTTAATTTTTTAACATGAGTCCCCTCGCCTCTCACTATGTTTCCGTAAAATCGGAATGGCTTTTTTAACGTGAGTCCCCTCGCCTCTCACTATGTTTCCGTAAAATCGGGGTGCTTTTTGAATGTGAGTCTCCTTGTTTCTCATTACACCTACGATTTATTTAATCTTCTTCACTAAAATCGAATTTGTAAAAAATGAGAAAAATGTGCTTAAAGTTGAAGTTCAGTCTCGACACGTTTCTCGCACAAAATACCGGTGTTTTTTAAGGTATACACCTAACAGCACAGGAATTTCTGGAGTAACACATTACGCATGTGAATGCGCTAATGGGCTACGAACAATTGGATGCTGCTGTCATATTGCCGCAATTATATATTATTTATCTCATGCAAGATATATAGCGAAAATTTTGAAACCAGCAGAAATACTGAGCGATCTGTTTAAGAAAAACAAATAACATTCCAGTAATAGACAGTGATAGTGAAGAAGATTAAATAAATCGTAGATGTGATTGAGATTGAGATCAGGACTCATCGCAGGATGCCTCAACAACGTAATGTCATCTCAATCCTATTGAGCATGTCTGGAATGTCCTGGGCCGTCGATTGCGTGAAAATTACCCAAATTTAAACAATTTGGCTGCTCTAGAGCGCGCCTTAATTGCAACTTGGCGAAGGATTCCGCAGTCGATGATCCGGAATTGCATTTCGAATATGCGTGCAAGGTTGCAAGCGGTGATTCGGAGTAGAGGCGGCAACACTAGATACTAAACACACACACACACACACACACACACACACACACACACACACACAGACACACACACACACTCTCTCTTCAGAGAATGAGTTTGGAGTCATAAAATATTCTGTGGAACTGACGAACCACGGGGTCTCATTTTTCTTAAAGAACCACACACACACATACACACATGTGCGTAAGCATAAAAGAAGCATAAATCCGACCGTGCAACCTCCACGTGGTACGCTTTGGGTAACGCAAATGCCGGCGATTGATAAGTAACAAATCAAATCAAAATTTTCGCAAGAAAACTTTAGTAATTGATTTTGTCATAATAAAAAAATTTTTTTTGAAAATTAAAAAAATTTTTTTTTTCAAAATTAACCAGTAACAGATGCAGAATTGTGAGAAAAGTCGAAAAAAAATCAATTTTTCCATTTTTAAGGAGATTACACGATGTTTAGCAACAAAAATCTTGCTCCTTTAATTTTTTCTGAAATTTTGATCAATCGGTCCAGAAAACCCGCTCAGTGGATCGATCTGGCGATTTACAGGGCTATTGGGGGTATATTGAGCTGTAAAAATTCCTTCAAACATCAGCCTTTCCATCAATATTTGCAAAGATGCAGAAGATTCGATTTACCGAAACAAGGGAAAAAGTCACTTTTTTTCACTTTTTACAACTCAATACCGAGAATAGAAAAAATTTTTTTTCTCAAAAGTCGTGAAGGAATCTTGTAGGAAATTTATTCCAGATTTCAAAACTGCCCTTCAATTTTCGATACGCCCATTGGTTGCTGAGATATCAGTGGTTGAAGACAAAAGGATCCTTTTTCATTCAAAATTCGATAGCTCCGCGAGAAATCAACGTAGAGAAAACATTAAAAAAAGAAATTAAAGCTGGATAAACAGGCTATCTGATTCATGCAATGGTTTAGCTCAAAAAAATTTTTCCAAGCCCGTGGACCGAAAAATAAGATGCAAAAAATTTGCAAAAATTTTTTTTCGCGCTATTTGTTATGCTCACGTGAAAACTGTTGCTCCTAAAAATTTTTGAGCAAAAAATCTGAAAACTAGAATCTTGGAGCTTCAAAATGCTTTTTTAACGACCTCGATACGACCATTTTTCACCTAAATACAGCCCGTCAAAAATCACCGAAAAATTTGGAATTTTTTTTTGCTCCCTTAATTTTTGCGAAAAGTGTATTTGTATCTTTATAATTATTTACGTCTTCTTTTTGCAAGAAAATTTTTATTTATCTAATAAAAAATTCTCTCAGAAAACTTACGTATTAACCAAATTTTTACTAAATTGTCATTTCGTAACAAATAACTTTATAAAAAATGTTAAATAATTACTATTCAGCCATTTCATATTATTTTTATTATTTTTACAGACACAATAGATAGTAAAATAAAGTTCTTATTGCTAAAGATTTACATAACACTGCCTTTAAATGAAAGAAAGAAATCATAGATTCTTTGACGTGCGATTTTAATTAATAATTAAATCTTAATTAGATACTAATAAAATAGATACTAATTAGATACTAATAAAAGATTCTAATAAAAATTGATTGTAAAAAGAAGTTATAAAATGTTCATGTTTCCTGTTTATATGGTAATCTCACTAATAAAATAAAAAAGGAAATATTTATCATAAGTTGTATGATTAGCCTATTATATATTATACATATACATCTTAATCTATACATTTTTTAATTTTAAAAAACTTATTTTAAATATATGGAAAAACAAAATTATATGTGTTTAATTTCTGTAGTTTTATAGAAGTTTAATTTAATATAATTAAATTATAAATTTTTGTTTTTCAAAAACAATAGTTTTTCAAATGTATTGTCAGATAAATGGTTTCTTCGAGGTAGAAATATCTGTTGCACAACTAAAAAGTCACTCTACTAGCGCGGATGATGGTAACGTTGTATTATATTTTAGGAAAATGTTTTTTACATTGGAATAACAATTTAAAGAATTCAAATCTTTAGTTTTAGATTCTAAATATAACAGCGCCTCGATATTATTACTAAGCATCGGCTACACCGAACAACACATTCCATTTTTTTTATCAATATCATAAAAAAAAATCTTCCTCTCCACTGCTACTAGATGTTGATTTATTTACAACAAGAGAAATATTTTTTGCATGAAAAGTATCTACTATCTTCTTTCAGAAATAATTCTTTACATACGTCCATGTGACATTCTGGTACCCAATTTAACTTAAAGCGAGGTAAACTAATAGCAGATATAATATATAATTTACTATTAGGGCAGTTAAAATTATAAATATGTTTAAATCGCTTCTCTAAAGCTACTATCATTCCATCTACCAATGGCTTGCAATATGACAAGTGAGTAAAATTTAAGAGTTTTTGTTTCAATGTAATAATTGTAGGCGCTACTAGGCCTAAAAAACACATTTTTTTCTCCTTGCAGAATATCAAGACTAATTGCTAACGGAGACATAATCATAACAAATTCCTCTAAAAATTCAATTTCATCCAATCTTAATTTTTGAAGTTTAAGTTGTTCAAAAAGTACGTTGAGTTTAGTTTTACGCGTTAGAAGTTTTTGTATCGCATCGAATTGAGAATTCCACCGTGTAATGACTGATATAGGAAATTTACAGTTGCATTCCTTAACGCATATGTCAAATGTTACAGTGCTACGACTTAATAGATTCCATAATGCACTTAGTTTTGCAAAAACAGAACGATAAATTTTCAAAGTAGCATTACCAGGATTATCTAAAATTTTTTACACTCTGTTGTGGCAATAAGTTTTAATGTATGACTATAATATGTTATTTGTGGAGGTAAAATAATTTCATCACCTAATTCATCAGTAAAAGTATTATCACAATCATGATAAATATCATTCTTTAGTGAAGTTTTGCCAAATTCGTTAATTTCAATATCTGAATCCAATTCTTCCATATCACATAAAATATTTTCATTTTCTTTTACATTAAATTGAACTCGATTAAAGCTTTCAAATCTCGTAACACCGAAACATCTAAAAACTTTGCCAAAATTTGTGGCATTATCAGTTACTATAATATGTGAGTAATTTTAGCTATATCTAAAGAGAATTCTTTCAATATATGATGTATGATTAAAGCGATATTTTCATAAGTATGATTATAACGAATTCTCTTACAGGTTAAGGTATATGATTTTCTTTCTAAAGTTTCTGAAATGAAATGAATCGTCATTCCCAAGTAACTTTTGTTTCTGAACATAGACAGTAATCATAGAGTCGGTTCAGTTAAGTGTAAAGGCGTTTCAGCTCACAAAGAAAATGCTAACATAAAAGATGTACATAAATACAAAGATAATGATACTCGCAAGAATAAAGATGAAAAAGATGGAAATACTTATAATGAGGAGATAAAATCGGGAAGGAAGCCCGAAAATAATGAAAATATGGATATGGAATGATTCGTTTCATCCAGACAAATCTAAATCACTGCAGAAGAGCACACGATTTGCTAATGCATACTGAAAAGAACCTAAATATAGGTATAAGCATTATTGCGGAACCGTACTTAGTTCCTGATGACTTTACATGGGCTATTAGTATGAACGGAAAAGCTACAATCCATTGGAATAAGGAACATTTACATAATGCGGGTATAGTGAAGAGATCTGGCAGACACTCAGTGACAGTGCAATGGCCATCTTTTTGTGTTACAGCCTGTTACATTTCACTCAACTGTTCCAATGAAGATTACTATGAATTGATCGATGAACTCGATGAGGTAACTAGTATCGATGGCACAAGCTATATTATAGGTGGCGATTTTAACTGTAAAGCATACCTATGGGGCAGTAATAATATTAATCATAGAGGTGAATTACTAATCAGATGGGCAGTGAGGTATAAATCTGTTCAATAAAGGAAAAGAGCCCACTTGTGTCCGGCCTCAAGGCTCATCTATCATAGACCTTACGTGGGCTAGTTATACCCTAGAATACAGAATTGGCATGTGATGGACGAATGTACATTATCAGACCATATGTACATTAGTTTCAGTCTGAATAAATCTACTTGCAAGAATAATATCATAAAGAAAAAGTACATTAAGTGGTCAGTTAAAAAGTTAGATGAAGATATGTACAATGAAGTAATGAAATGGCTATGTTAGGTGAATTAAATCTAAATGTTGACAATACAGCGACTTGGCTTAGTAGTGCTATAACGGATGCATGTGAGGCTGCTATGCCACGTGTTAAGCCCCACCATAAAGACAGTATGTACTGGTGGAATGATATAGCGCAAGCTCACCGCAAATGTAATAAGGAACGCAGAAATTGGCAAAAAGGAAAAAGGAAGAAAAGATCGATGAAAGAAATTGTAATATTAGAAAATAGATACAGAGAGGCAAAAAAAGATCTGACCTCGATGATCAAAAAAGCAAAGACAAAGGCATGGAAGGACCTCATTAAGGATTTAGATCGTGATCCATGGGATCTCCCATACTGTTTAGTATTAGGTAAGTTAAGAAAATCTAAACCAGTATTGACTGAAATACTAGACGAAAGAGTATTGCAAAATACTATTTGCAGTCTGTTTCCATACGACCCAGATTGGAAAGAAGGATCAGAAGAAACAAATGGGAATGAAAACGACTCCATAGATGTAAATGAAATTTTAAATATATTAAGAAAAGCCAAGACAAACAAGGCTCCGGATATCGATGGAATCAAAGCAATACTTCTCAAGAAGATCCCTGAGATAATGCTGAAGAAAATAACAGAAACCTTCAACATTTATTTGAAAGCCGGAATATTCCCAGATATCTGGAAAAATGCTTTGCTGGTCTTGATCCCGAAGGGCACTTTAGAAATGCGAGCCCCTAAAACTCATCCTATCTGTTTCCTAAGTGAGATAGATAAAGTTTTCGAGAAGGTAATAGTAGGGCGAATAAATGTTTGGATGGATTCTCATCCTGAATCACAGCTGTCGTCCAGACAATACGGTTTCCGGAAACAAACATCGACACGCGACGCACTCTCACATGCAGAACTTTATTGTAGAAGCTATTAACGATAAAGAAGTCGCAGTAGGCATTAGTCTTGATATACAAAATGCCTTTAATTCTATACGTTGGAAAGAAATCAGAAAGGCGTTAGTGGAGAAAGGATTCCCACATTATATATGCAAAATGATCAACAGTTATCTCGATAACAAATTTATAGAATACTCGACTAACGACGGTACTATTAAAACGAGACAAATGACTGCAGGTGTTCCCCAGGGGTCAGTCTTGGGACCAGTGTTATGGAATATAACATATGATTGAGTTCTCAGGACTCCCCTGGAGTGGAACTGTACGGTTATCGAATATGCTGATGATACAATCATCTTAACTAGATCAGAGGAAATGCAGAAGATTTTGCACAGCTAAACTACAACTGAGCAAAATCCTAAGACGGATCAATAAATTAGGACTCTCCCCTAACGAAAAGAAAACTGCTATTGTAGTCTTTTATAAGAAGCGACAAAATCAAAAAATTGAGAAGGTATAAATTGGACAAGAAGAAATCCCAATTACAAAATCCATGAAATATCTAGAGATATTTCTGGATTATAAGTGGAAGTTTAACATACATATCGAATATATCGAGAAGAAGACACAAAAAATCATTAATGCTTTAAGCAGAGTAATGCCAAACTTGCGAGGGCCTTGCGAGGCAAAAAGAAAGTTATATGACCATACAATCGCATCCGTAATTAATTATGGAGCGGCAATTTGGAGCGAGACTCTACTTGATAGGAAATTAAATGCTAAAATTAAAAGAATACAAAGGATTATTGCAATAAGAGTAATTGCAGCATACAAAACAACATTTGCAGATGCAGCATTATTACTTGCAAAAATACCTCCGGCGGCCTTACACACTGTTTATTTTAAGAGAGTGTATTCCAGAGTAAAAGACTTAAAATGTCTGGACTAAATAGGAAGAAAAAGATATCAAAAAAGAGGAAAAGATTTTATTATATAGACAGTGATTCCTTTACGCCCAGAGAAGATGCGGCTGGAAAAAGGACGTGTGATGCAATTCTACCAAATTTCCAACAATGGATTGAAAGAGATTATGGATATCTAACATATAGTATACCCAGTTATTAACGGGATATTGTTGCTTTTACTCATACTTATTTAGAATAGGTAGGATGGAATCATCATTATGCCCATTCTGTGAGATAGAACCGGATACGACTGAACACACTATCCAAACATGCCCGGCATGGGCGAATAAAAGATAGAAATTGATAGACGAAATTGGACCAGATCTACAGTTAAAGAAAATAGTAGAGAAAATCTGTATCTCTAAAGAGAAATGGAAAACTTTCCACCTATTTGCCGAGGAAGTATTACTTAAGAAGGAAGAAGATAAGAGAGAGCAAGAAAGGGCTGCAAGAACCTTACTCCCTTCTCCTTATCTATATCTAATAATCTATACTATTAGTATATATATATATACAGGGTGTTGAAAAAAAAGTGTTACATATTTTGATAGCAGGTAGTATGGATCAAAACAAGAAGAAAAGGTCTAATAAACATGGGTCCTAAAACTGATATCTTCGAAGATATAAGCTATTTTGTTATTTGAGCTCTTTGTCATTTTCTTATTAGTCGTGTCATCTTTGATGTGATCTGAGAATGTAATGAACAAAGGAGTAGGGGAGAATGGGGTACAATAGGGATATCTTTTTTCTAGGTGCTTTAAAAAACAAAAAATAAACAAAGAGAGATAAAGAAACAATTTTTATTTTAATATGAAATGTAATCATTTATCTTCCATAAAAAAACTGCAGTAAAGAAACTGAATGTACTACAACATAACAAAATAAAAACATTTTTTTACAAAAAACAAAAAGTTTTAATGCTGACTCAGCATTAGAGGAGGTGCTCTATGTGATTGCCATTCACTTCCACACATGATTCAGCCCTACGTCTTAGAGAATTACGCACTTTTTCAGAGTGCATGATTCTCTAAGACGTTCATTACATTCTAAAGATGACACGACTAATAAGAAAATGACAAAGAGCTCAAATAACAAAATAGCTTATATCTTTGAAGATATCAGTTTTAGGACCCATGTTTATTAGACCTTTTCTTCTTGTTTTGATCCATACCTGCTATCAAAATATGTAACACTTTTTTTCAACACCCTGTATATATATATATATATATATAACTACTACTACTATTACTAACTAGTACTATATACAAATATACAAGCGATATCAATATCTTGCTCTGATAATTGATAATTCTCTCTTGGTCGATCCCATACACATACTACACTACATATACAAGGGGGGACATATTGATTGGTTGGTTGGGTGAGGTGCGTGGCACTTGGGTACACAAACAGATATATGATACAATTACACACACATACAGGGGGGATTGTTTTATACACAGTGGGATACGAACATACAAACTAATACAAACAAATCATTACTCATTACAAACACTATACTACACATTACAACACGATGGGTTCGACAAAGATTAGTAAATGACTTGACTTGACTTGTTTTTCTATCACACATAGGAAGAAGATACTCGTTCACACAACTATGAATGACTAACTAATTTTCTCCACACACACTTACATACACACAGGGGGAAACATATGGTTGGAGGATGGGTTGGGTGAGTGGCACGGAGATACACAAACAGTTACACGTACAAAATTTATATACACACACACACAGGGGGTTACATATATACGCTTTATGCGTACACACACACATGTAGGTCACAAACATACACAAATTACACTTACACAACATAAACAGATACCCTTCACATGCGCTATACACAATACAAATACAACATGACTGTGGAGATAGGAAGATCCCGGATTAGACGAGGACTATTAAGTCCAAGATCACATACAGGATGTGGGGTAATGCGACGCAGGTACCCACAACTTGACTATGACCATAGGAAGAGACATTAAGAAGGAGTTTTAGCGAGGGCCGTTAAATAGGCCGTTCTGCACTACCCCACCCTACGGGGGATGGGGCGTGCGTAACAGCATTTCCCCTCCTTGCATAAAAAAAAGTAACTTTTGTTTCTACACGACCAAATGTCAGAAGTTAAACATACATAATTTTGTTTTTCCAATAATGCTTTCAGTCTATATTTTTTTCTTCATACAATTTATTAATTTCAGTGGACAATGCACTCTTACCGGGCAGAATATTTTCAGAAGTATTATTTGTTATTCCACAAATTAAATTTCTAAATGCTGGCTTATAAATAGTATTAAGAGAACGCATTTCTTCAATTATATAATTTAAAATTAAGTTATGTATCTGTAAGAAAAAGAAAACAATATTTTAGGAGTATTTTAGTATTTCATTGTTAGTTAGCATTAAATGTTGTATATTAAATTATACAAACCTGTTTTAACGAAACGGATTTATTTCTTGTAAACAGTGCCATGCTTTGTATTTTTTGTTGCTTTGTAGTTTTTTTTATTTTCTAATCGTTTTGATTTAATCTTTTGCATTAAATGAAGATGCACTCTCTAATAAAAATTAATAAAAATAATAGAAACTTAATATAAAACATTATTTTTTTTAGTTCTAATAAATGTCTAAATAAATTTAAGAAATTTATCTAAACACCATAAATCGAAAGTGATAAAATAATAGTAGTAATAAAATAAATTGATAAAATAAAAAACAGATGTTTAACTTACATTATAATGACTGAAAAAATTTCCAGTTGATGTTCTAGAACCGTTGATCGTTTTAGGACAATTTTTACATTGAGCTATTATTCGTGAGTCGGTGCTCTTATTTGTAATTTCGAAAAATTCTCCTCTTGAAATGTATGAGGGATTGAAGATATTATACTATCCATTTCATTTGTGTTATTATTATTATCAGCTTCGATCTCCATAGTTTTCAGAGAGCTTGAAGAGGTTAGAATTGTATCTTGATTTTCTGCTCAATCAAAAGTAATTGTTTATTATATTATTAATAGTACAATATAAAAATATATACAAAATATATATAAAAATAACAATATAAAAATATATACTGAAATATATGCTTACTTGAAGACTTCATAAAATATGTTTCCAGTGTCGTAGAAAACATTTAGATTTCACTTTTATACTTTTCGTGAAAACTCAAATGAAGAAACAAATAGAAACAAAACTATTATTACAAATGTACCTATTTTCATTTCCAATCTGGCAATTTAGGCCCGGTCCAACAGTGGCCAGTTAGCTTAATTAGTAGTTAAGTAGTGATTCCAACTACTGAAACAAAATTCGGTAGCTATTTACAAGCTATTTACAAGGTTAGATTTTGATAAGTTTTTGCAAAATATTCGTAAATAAAATATTGAAACTATATATATTGAACATATATTGAATATATATATTGAACACTAAAATAATTAATATTCAGCTTCTCATTACAATCATCCCAAAACGAAAATGGACATCAAAAATCATATACGATCACCAAATTTTTCCCAGCAAGAAAAACTGGTACTTATATCATTAATTAAAAAATACAAATTAAGGCATTATATATTGTACATATATATATTTTGCGAAAATGCAATTTGTCAAAATCTAACCTTGTAAATAGCTTACTGAATTTTGTTTCAGTGGTTGGCATCACTACTTAACTACTAGTTAAGCTAACTGGCCACTGTTGGTCTAATCGGGTCTGATCGGGCCTAATAATCGAAAATAAATGGACTGATGGTGTGAGTGTCAGAGACAAGGAAGAGGCTTGGCTGAAAATATTGGACGAGTATAATCAAACCAACTATCGGCCTCGCGAATTAGGAAACATAAAAAACTTCTGGATCAATGCTAAGAAGGACGCCAAGAAGTTGTACGCAAAAAATAAAAGGGAAACATATCTCACAGGTAATTAAATTAACATTCAATTATTTGGGCGCTTTTGATTACGAGCAAGAATTTATTTTTATCACATATATTTTGTTAGGTGGTGGATCCTCAAATATTGTGAATAATGTTGTGGCCAATGCCATTCACGAAGTAATTGGGCCATCCATTAATGGACTGATTAATCTGTTTAATTCGGATAAGCACAAATCGAATGATATAGAAACACCATCAACTATAATAAATCTACTAGATAATGATATGGAGAATAATGATCCAAATCATACAAGTGTTTTCCAGGTTTGTCAATATCATACAATTTTTTTGTTTATTGTTTTATATATAGAAATTTACATTATTTTAACAAGATACAAAAATTTTCAGCATTTAGTAAAAAGTGGAGAATTGAAGAATTGGGCGGAATATAATCCTCAAAAATTGAAAACAGTCATCAGTTCCCCGCTTTCCAATGCAAAAAAAGATATTCAGTTTAAATGTAAGTGCCCAAAAACGGTGAAGTCAAAAGAAAATTCCAACAAAGAAACATTAAATCTTATGGAAACAAAAACAGCATTAGCAAAGTTAATGATGAAGAACATTGAAGCCAAGTAGCGAATTTAAATAAAAATACTAAAAAAAAACTCGATAAAGAGTAATTGGCAGTTAAATTACTCAAAATAAAATTTAGAAAGACGAATAGAGGAGAGGCTGTTTCTTCAAATTCAGATAGTGTATTGTTGTCTGAATCTTCAGAAGAGATTCTTTAACTTTTTATATATATACATACGAACAAGCAAAGACTGAGAAGACTGATAGTAATAGTAGGAATTAATTTATATTATATGTTTATTATTTATTAATTATATGTTTAGTTTCTTGTTTATGACATTAATTTAAAGAAAATGCTAAAGCAATGCGTTTTTATGATAAATAAGGTAAAGAGTTTTTTTTCGTCGTTGATACATTTATTACATTAATACAGGCATAACCCACAAACTATAGCCCGAGCTTCTCCATGTCCCTTCCACTCGTGCGTGGCGTGTGCACGTACTGTAGCGTGCTGACAAATGCAGACTAGAGTAGGAATGTATCACGCGAAGTGAAACTTGCACTCGTTCATATAATTGTGAATATATATATATATATATATATATATATATAGTGTATTTTTATCAAATAAACTATATATAAGAAAAAAGTAATTAACATTTATGATTAAAATTTTTTTATTTTTATATTTTATTATTTTTTTAAATTATTTTTTTTATTTTTAAAACTTTTAAATTAATTTTTTAACTAATTTTATAAAAAGAATTAATTTTTTAAAATAATTTAATAATTAAACTTTATGTTCACGAGCTCTTCTATATCAATTTCTATTTCACTCATCGCAATTCGCATTAAAATTAATAACTGATTATCCATTAATAAAGCCCTGTTTTTGTTTTTTATGAATTTCATTAAAAAAAACGCACTTTCATATGAATATCGTGCTGATCATTTGACGAATATATGGAATAAGGCACAGCTCTCGAAACATACGAGAGTGATGATCGTGGATAGGTGGTTCGAGGGGCCAGGACTAGAAACAAAAGACAGTAGCTGTGCAAAGAAGGGGTACACTCTCCTCCTCGCGTACTCCGTAGGCGCCCGCGATGCCTGCATTAATACATTTATTATTTTGTACGTATTTCATAGCAATAATTGGGCTGTGTCAATAGAACCGTTAAAACAATGTGGTTGTGCGATTAATAATGCATTAAGTAATTTTATTTTTTTTATTGTTATTGATTACGCATATTTATTTTTTAATTAATGATACAAGGTTTTTCTTCATGAGAAAAATTTAGTGCTCGTATACGATTTGTTTTGATATCTATTTTCGTTTTATAATGAGGTATCGTAATGAGAACGAAGACTGAATATTAATTATTTATTAGATTCGTAACATATAGTATTTCATGACAATAATTGTGAACTGTGTTAATACAAGTATAAAAACGAAACGTTTGTGCGATCAATGAACGTATTGAGTTATTTTTTTTATTCTTGTCATTGCATATATGTATTTATTTATATATATATATTTTTATATATATATTTATTTTTAATAAATAAAAAATGAGTTGTGTTAATAGAAATAACAAAACGTTTGTGGAATCTAATTAAGCAGTTTTTTTTATTTTTGCCATTAATTACGTATATATAGTTATTTTAGTTATTATAGTTGGGTTCGTAGCATTGATTTAACTCAATAGTCATTTAATTTAAAATATTTACGAAATGTTTCAATATAGGAATATTAAATAAATCCATTGTGTAATAAACAATCTCGTTTATTTTATTTTTCTTGTGGTTCTCATATTTCAATGCATATCTGTATTCCAGAACCAGATGATTCAAGTCGACAGGTTTGACTATATGACTGTCTCCGTTGTTCATTATAATAAGCTGCAAAATTATCAATGCATTAATTCACAATATCTTTGATTAAACAAAAATAGAAATTAAAATATATACTTATGCTATATCAATTGTATAGTATGATTATCTCTGGAAATAATTGTCTATCATATGTTGTCTCGCATCATCCCTTTCATCACGCAAATCTATATCGCGAATCTGTGGTATTTCATCGTACACGACTCCATTGATCAGTGGATCCGGCGGTCTAGCTTACCTTGCGATGTTATAGTACCGCGGTTGCTACAATTACTGGTAATGTTCATTCGACAGTTAAAAAACGAGAACTGATGTTGAGTACGGCAAATTTTTGACTCCATATGCCGAATGTGCGTTTTACTACACACCGTGTGAGAATTTGAGCTTCATTATATAATTGTTCAGCAGGCATCACTGGATTATTCAAAGATGTCATGAGATAGGGCAGATTTGGGTAACCAGAATCTCCAAGTAAAATTCCATCACCAAATCTCCCAGTTTCAAATAAAGCTTTTATTCGCGAATTATCAAATATGGTGGAGTCATGAGTCACTCCAGGCCAACGAGCTACAATTTTTCGATAATTTTTAATCGTGCATTTACAACAACTTGTACATTTATCGAAAAATAGCTCTTTCTATTTCGATATAACTCTGCGATTTCTCCACCTGATAAAAATAAAACAAGAATTTAATTAAATGTATTAATCAAATATGAATCATTGTGCGACACATATATGAATGTTTTTAGTTACCATATGACTGGATTCGTACGTGCTTACAATCTATAGCTTCTATGAACATCCGAGGATGTTTTATCCTTTTCCCCGCAAAATATTCTAATTGATATTACATTGGTTTCCAGCAAATATGCTGATTCAAAGAATATCGAAGGAATTAATGCAAAAGGTTTCCGGATGGATGCCGCGTGATTTGACAGCGTAATGCCGACGTTTCGCAAACGTTGCAGTTTGCATCTTCAGGGCTGAGAGCTCCGATATTGGGCTTTCTTGGGTTGTGGTCCTTATATATATTTCCAAAGGGTTTTCCATCTGCGAGAAAGTATTCTGTTATGAGGCCCCCTGGTGGTGAGAGTGCATACTAAGGACAGTGTGCCATATAGTGCTTGTTTGATAGCCTTTGTCGCGGTTGTTGGGATGTTTTAGAATTTCTAGGGCTTCCCGATGTTTCCTGGCGAAATAGTTTTGTGTGGAGGCTAATCTGGTTGTTTTGTCATATTGCACCGAGTGTCCCGTCTCCATCCAATGTTCAGCCAAGGCTGATTGACTAAAATAATTGTACTTGGCACATCGTTGGTGTTCTTTAATGCGTGTACTGATCTTTCTCCCAGTTTCTCCTATGTACACTTTTCCGCAGGCGCAAGGAATCTTGTACACACCTGGTGTATCCAGGTGTGATCTCTGGTCCTTGGGATTGGGAAGCAATTGCGCAATCTTTCTTTGAGGTTTGGAAATTACTTTGATGTTGTGTTTACCCAGGATTCTGCTAAAGCGTTCTGTTGTACCTTGGAGATACGGAAGGATCGTTCACTTCTTATTTCTCTTATTTCTTTTCCTTTTTCTTCTTTTTCACTCGATATCTCAATATTTGTGGAACTGGAAATTTTGTTTCTCAGTCTTTCTGTTATTCGATTGTCTTTCCTGTTATATCCATTCTTGGTCAAGACCTGATTGAGATGTTCTAATTCTTCATTCAGGGAAGTTGGTTCAAAAATTGTTAAAGCTCTGTATATCAGTGAACTGATGACAGAATTCTTTTGAGAGAATTCTTTAATTAATAGTTGACAATAAATTAATAGTTGAAATAAATTAATAATTAATAGTTGGCAATAAATCCATTATTGCCAACATTTTCATGGAGCATTTTGAGAATAAAATCCTGAAAAACGCACCTCTCAAACCCTCTACATGGTTCCGATATGTTGATGACACCTTTGTCATCTGGAGCCATGGCAGAGAAACGCTCAATTCCTCGATTTTCTCAATTCCCAGCACCCCAATATTCAGTTCACAATGGAAACAGAACAGAATAATCAGATCCCCTTTCTAGACGTGTTAGTTAAGAAGAACGAGGATGGTACCTTAGACCATCGGGTTTATCGAAAACCAACACATACGGACCGTTACCTCCAGGCTACTTCCCATCATCATCCCTCTCAAAAGAATTCTGTCATCAGTTCACTGATATACAGAGCTTTAACAATTTCTGAACCAACTTCCCTGAATGAAGAATTAGAACATCTCAACCAGATCTTGACCAAGAATGGATATAACAGGAAAGACATCAATCGAACAACAGAAAGACTGAAAAACAAAATTTCCATAAATATTGAGATATCGAGTGAAAAAGAAGAAGAAAGAAAAGATAAGAGAGATAAGAAGTAGACGATCCTTCCGTATCTCCAAGGTACAATAGAACGCATTAGCAGAATCCTGGGTAAACACAACATCAAAGTAATTTCCAAACCTCAAAGAAAGATTGCGCAATTGCTTCCCAATCCCAAGGACCAGAGATCATACCTGGATACACCACGTGTGTACAAGATTCCTTGCACCTGCGGAAAAGTGTATATAGGAGAAACTGGGAGAAAGATCAATACACGCATTAAAGAACACCAACGATGTGCCAAGTACAACCATTTTAGTCAATCAGCCTTGGCTGAATATTGGATGGAGACGGGACACTCGGTGCAATATGACAAAACAACCAGATTAGCCTCCACACAAAACTATTTCACCAAGAAACATCGGGAAGCCCTAGAAATTCTAAAACATCCCGACAACCTCAACCGCGACAAGGCTATCAAACAAGCACTATATGGCACACTGTCCTTAGTATGCACTCTCACCACCAGGGGGCCTCATAACAGAATACTTTCTCGCAGATGGGAAACCCTTTGGAAATATATATAAGGAGCACAACCCAAGAAAGGCCAATATCGGAGCTCTCAGCCCGAAGATGCAAACTGCAACGTTTGCGAAACGTCGGCATTACGCTGTCAAATCACGCGGCATCCATTGAGAAACCTTTTGCATTAATGATTTCATTGGCCGCGAAAGCCTCAAAACCAGAATATCGAAGAAGAACTAAAGTATATAGATATAGATTATGTTATATATTTAAAGATACATGATGTCTCGGCAACTTAACACACAAAACGTTACCGTGTTTGTTGATATTTATACATGCATATAAGTAAATATACAAGGCGAATTCTAACAGATTCTCAAAAAGGGTGAAACGCGTGACGTCACCGCGCATTGTTCCCCCTCGCAAATTGAACTCGCCTTTTGTATACCTACTTTTTTTTTATTACGGTTTTAGTTTATTAAATATCTTAACCAAAAGATTACTTGACGCGAAATTCCGGATAAGGTACTTGGTAGCATCACGTATAAAACAGTGACTCTTAACTCAGTGCTTGGAACTCAATGCTTGAACCTGTTTTTTACTCCCGACTGCTGCCAACTGTAGGTTGGCAAAAAGGCGGAGGGAGTATGCGTTTCACCGAGCTCGGATTGATTGTCCGCCGTATCCTCGGTAATTATAACATAGATCGATATCATCTTTTGCGCATCAGTTTTTTTTTAATCAAGGAAGGTTTCAAGTATATAATTATCCTTATTTATTCTATTAATAAAAAGCGGAAAAATATTATTTCGTCTATACGTTCTCTCATTGGCTGCGAGCGGATCTAAGAAGCAAAAATGATTCACCAATGAAATTCGTTCTAAGCAAGCGTATTATCCGTATGTTGATAATGGACATCTCGAAGTAGTGCGGATTGATATAACCTTATATATCAAAATATTATTGTTGTGTATTGAATTGTGCAAGTTTTGAAGTTATGAACATGGACATATTTGAAGAAAATATTCTCTATTCTAACCACGTAAGCTTTTCTGTCTTTCTATTGTTAATAATAATTATTTGCAGCAAAGTCATAATAATAAATAATGTAATATAACATCCCCAATAGCCCAAATCTGTTAAAGCAGATCTTGCCGAATAATCTGTTGACAAACTTTGGCAACAGAAAGATTACAGTTTTAAAACCGGTTCTGATATATTATGACGCTCTCAGCAGAATATCAACAGAAATATAACAAAGTTTGCTAACATTATCAGTCAACAGATTGGTGGCAGAAACTGAACAGGATTTGTTTAAAATTATCATAGCAGATTGGTGGCAAAAATTGAACAGGATCTGTGCGATACAAGTTGACAATAGATTGTCGGCAGAAATCAAGCAGGATCTGCGCACACAATCTCTGATAGCAGATTGACGACAGAAACGGAATAGGGTTTGCATGATTCGATAGTTCCTTCAGTTACCGCTATGTGAGCTGTACTTTCTCGTAATTGAATTTCTGTCAGAAATATATATAAAGTCGCGAATATGAATAAAAGACTAAAAATATAGTAATTATCATTTTAATTTCTATCTTTAATTTTTGATACAAGCAAATGAGAGTCAGAATATTAAACTGATTGGAATCAATATGATAAATGAAAAATTATTCATGTATTGCCTATTTGAGGCATAAAGCAAGAATTTAATTCTAAATAAATTATATCTGAAGTTTTACAAGCTACATTTACTTTTATCATTTACTTTATTATTAATTTAATTTAATTGAATTAATCCTTCGCTATATGAGATATAACTATACGATATAACATATTACATATGTGTCATTTTCTAAGAAAATTCTAATTAACTTGTCGTTAATATTGTTATTTAGCACCTATAATAATCAATTTTGTTGCATTTATATAACATTAATAAAAGTAAGCGTAAATCTTGCGAAGTTTCTGCTGTCAATTTGCCATCAAGTTGCATGCGCAGATTCTGCTCGATTTCTGCTGACAATCTAACATCAAATTGCACGCGCAGATCCTGCTCGATTTCTGCTGTCAATCTGCTGTCGGTTTATGCTGACAGATTCTGCTAACAGAACCCAAGCTTAATGCGGACGCAGTTGATGCCAATATTCAATTCTGCGCAATATTCTGTTTGAATCTGTTCCCATGCTCCTGGCAAACTGCTAATATTTTGCTTACTGGGATAATATGAGAGAGTATAATCTTCTGCGTAGCCAGAAGATATAATTATGATTATGCCATATAATTATATTTTTACAATCATTTTTAGCTGTGCAGCAAATATATAAACTTCTATGATTGCAGAAATACTATATAATCATAATTATGTGGCTACGCAAAAGATTCTTTCTCATATTATGTTATTGTTGTATTATTTATTATTATGACTATGCTGCAAATAAACATAATTATTATAAATAAATAATGTAACAATAATATAACATAATATAAGAAAAAATTTTCCATATAATTATGATTATTTATTATGAGTATTTCTGCAATCATAGAAGTTTAGATATTTGTTGCATTGCCAAGAATCATTGTAGAAATATCATATAATCATAATTATATGGCTACGCAGAAGATTATTTATTCTTGCATTATGGTATATTATTTATGTAAAATTTTATATATTTGTAGCATAGTCATATTATAATAATAAATAATACAACATTAATATAACATAATATGAGAAAGAATCTTCTGCATAATTACATAATTATGATTATATAGTATTTCTGCAATCATAGAAGTTTATATATTTGCTGCATAGCCAAAAATGATTGTAAAAATATAATTATATGGCATAATCATAATTATATGGCTATGAAGATTATACTTTCTCATATTATGTTATATTATATTATTTATTATTATGACTATGTTGCAAATAAAAATAATTATTATTAAAATAATAATTATTATTAAAATAATATTATTAAAATAATAATTATTATTAATAAGTAATACAACAATAATATAAAAAAGTTCATCAAATCATAAAGGTATAATATAAAAGATTAATAGAAAAGGTATAAAATAAAAAAAAGTTAATAATATAAAATAATAAAATAAAAAGTAAATGAAAAAGTAAAAAAAATGTTTAAAAGAAATGTTAATTAAATAATAAATAAATATAATAATAAAAAAAAACTTCCAACTGCTGCCAACAAAAAGTATATTTCAATAATTATAAACAAATTATATATAAAAATAGGAACAAAAAAAATTAATAAAAAAAATATAATATAAAATTTAAAAAATGTTAATAACATAAAATAATAAAATAAAAAATAAATAAGAAAATAAGAAAAATGTTTTAAAAAAATTTTTTAAAAATACTTCCAACTGCTGGCAAAAGTACATTTTAATAATTATAAAAAAAAATCATATATAATAAATAAATAAATGAAAATAATAAATAAGAAAAAATAAGAAAATGTTAATAAAAAAAAAGTAGAAAAATATAAGCTTCAAAAAGTTTGAAAAAAAAAGTTTTAAACAAAAAAGAAAAACTCCCAACTGCTGCCAACAAAAGTACATTTTAATAATTATAAAATAAAAAAATAAGAACAAAAAAGTTAATAAAAAATAAAAAATACAAAAATATAGGCTTCAAAAAATTTGAAATAATATCTATTTGTAAATATTAATACAATTAACTTCAAACTATTATTAAACACTACATTTAAAAAATTATGCATATATATAAGAAGTAATTATTCTTATTTCAATTTATTCTTATTTGAATTTATTCTTTTCACATATTTAGCGTAATATGATTTATAAAGGCTTAAGATTTTAAAGTTAAATAATGTAGGATAAAAGGTTTTCTAAAATATTTGGAAGTAATCCTGGGAGACTTAGGAAAAACAGGCTCAGATATCGGAAGTGATCAGAGACGTGTCAAATTATAACTGAACGATAAATTTATTTAATAAAGACTGTATCGAACCGCGAAGTGTACTGTAGTCTTTTCTGTCTATTATCTGCGTTCCTGGTCCATCTTGCAACGTTATACAGGGTGTCCGTCGGTTTTCGACCTTAACGAAATAAATAAGTAGATTGGCTCAAATTAAAAAGAAATGATCTATATTGTTTTGGGATTGTCGCAATAATTACGGAAAAATTAAATAAAGAAGATTGGCCAATCTGCGTGAATAGAAGCGCGCGGCGACGAGAGTCGTCCCACTGCAATCCGATACTAGTCGCGCCGCGAAGCGGTGGGCGGGTCGCTTTCCAAGACATGATGGTGGTTTGCGATATATCGCAATACCGTGCCGAAAAATGACTCGTCCTTTTAGTGGCGAGAAAATGATGCGCTATCATTTCCACACCACCTTGCGGTAGATAGCATGGTGCGCTTTTTTTTATAGTGGTTTCCCCCATAGGCCTATTCCACTCTCAATTTAAAAATTATTCAAAATGCCATTACTATACGCTGAATGTATCTTAAATGTAAAAAATTGATGATGACAGTACCTTTACAAAAATTGATCCGCGATGGAAAATCCCTCGATAAAATGTATTGCACATGTTGATAATGATACGTTGATAAAATGCTTCAAGAATTCTTTCTTCATCTCGTACGAAAGCGCACTGCTGGACCGATTATCCTGATATTATGCACGACACGCAGTTTCACATAATTATTGCACAACACATAAAATTGTATGGCCACTTGGTTTTCGTTAACGCCTGGGAAATGATTCCATGTAAATTGCGGCCGCACGATAAGTATTTTCTCCCGCTAGTCCGTATGCCACAATCATATCCGTATATTCCTGCAAAGTATACTTTAAAGCTCGCGTATTCTTAAAGCGATAGCTGAATAATATCCTCAGCCAACCATTCGTTCACGTGTGAATTTACCTTTTCTTTCTCCGCTGGTGACAATCGTCCAGGTTTCTGATACGACCGGTTCTCTAAGAACAATAGTCATCTCAAACTTTACTTCGCGCTTTTTATTCGGATTATATAATAATTACTGATTAAATCTGCTATATCGCCTCTATGTTCGGTGGGTACGCACGTTAAATCAATATCGCTATTATCGCTAACACAATTGATCTCGAATATTTCGGGAAGGTCATTCGAAATCTGAGTCTCCGAACGTGGTTTTCGAATCGTACTTTTCCCTTCTTCAACGTATAAATTTACTGTATCGAAAAAATCAGTTCCAAGAAGCAGATCATAATGCATTAAATTATTCAGCAGAACTGACAAACTTATTGTGAAACATTCGCCATCAATTTTAATTTCTATATCGAATTGATCGATAGTCTTATAATTTTCCGCGCCTATTCCGCAAAACATAATTTCTCGACGCGTTAAATTCGGAGATCCCAATTTCACGTACTGCTCTTCACGCATCAATGACAAATTACTACCAGTATCTATTATAGCCATCAAATTTATATTATTAATTTTTACATTCTTAAAACGTTTGCGATTCGGTCTAAAAATATCAATCATATTTTTTATTTTGCTAATATTTTTCTTTCGACAGTTTGCTGCGATATGACCAAATTCTTTACAATTAAAACATCTCGTATCTTTCGCTTTAGACGGACAATCTATCACATAATGTCCTTGCACTCCGCAGTTATGACATTGCTTCGCAGTTCTCATATCCTGATTCTCTCTTACAACGCCTCCCTGTGCTCGACGATCTTTCACACTCCGCGGTGCACCTCGCTGATCTCTCCCACGCAATGATACTCTCTCGAATGCCTCTAACAGCGTCTCCCTCGTTCTGAGTCGTTGAACTCTCGCCTGGTCTCGCAGAATTGGATCAGGAATCCCCTCGACTATATACTCAATCATCTCGTCCTCGTCGATACCATTCCGATTGCCCATTATAATTTTCTGATGTAAATACTTGAAGGTTTCGTCTTTACGCCACACGCGCTGTTCAAACTGCTTCCTCACACAAATTCTACTTGGCTTAAAGAAAAACATGTTTCTTATCTTCTTCAAAAGCTCGTCGACAGTTATTTCGGTATAACTTGGATTTGAGTGGAACCACTCCTGTGCTTTGACCTTCAGACGCAATCCAATCATAATTCTCGCCAAATCATTCGACAATCCGTAAGCATCCCGAAGAGATCTAACGCGCTTCTCCCATGCCTCGAACATCTCACTATCGCCTTCAAAATATCCTAATAGGCTTGTAATTACGCTTATATTTATCGCTATTGGTTCATGAGGCACCGTTGATCTCCTCATTTTTGCATCGCTCGCCGACTCATGCCGCTCGCCATTTACATCTTCCATACGTCTCAACAACTCCATTTCTCGCCGTGCCAACGCCAGCTCTCGCTCCACCTGCTCTTTTTCTCGCCGACAAAGTTCCATCTCTCGCCGAAGACGTTCCGAATCATCGCTGCCTGCACTCGCCACGCTCGCACTCTCCCGATCCTCCACTTGCTGATCCTCTCTGTCTCCCGTCCTCCGCAACGTCCACCTTCCCGCAGGATCCTTCTCCAATATTCTGACCACTAGTTTTGTCTTTACACCCATCGTGGACAGACTCATCTCTCGCAAGATCTCCTTTAATTCATTAACTGTAAGATCGTTCAGGTTTTTCCATGTTTTCTATTATTCTTGGATGATTATTCCTTCGATCGTCGTAGTTTTCGTCACCATTGAAAAGATTCGTAGTTGATGTTCTCGTTATGAATCAGCCTTCCGCCACTCACTTATAAAAATTCCTCCTACTGCTCTTACCCGCTATCTCCCAACGAATTAACTCGCAACGATCCCGGACGAGCCCCCAAAATTGTAGGAGAAAAGGTTTTCTAAAATATTTGGAAGTAATCCTGGGAGACTTAAGAAACAGGCTCAGGTATCGGAAGTAATCAGAGACGTGTCAGAGACGTCAAATTCTAATTGAACGATAAATTTATTTAATAAAGACTGTATCGAACCGCGAAATATACTGTAGTCTTTTCCGTCTATTATCTGCGCTCCTGGTCCATCTCGCAACATTATATATATACCGCAATTTTGCCGAGTCATAGAGACATCTCGAAATTTCGATCTCTGGCAAATGGCCTTGAATTAGCCTGCTATCAAAATAAGCTCTTGTTCTACGTCAGGCTAACTTATCAGACAAACATTGATTGTCAATAGCAAGATTTCACCGATTTCACAATAATACTAACAAATAACTTTGTTACATTGTAATTATTATTAATTCTATATATTTTCAAGAGCAGTCGGGAGACACCGCGCTAGGTGTGTTCGACGTGAATACATGAATGTCTATGTGTGCGCGTATTTTTTTAAATTTAAATAATTTATTTAAATAATTTATTAATTTTTTTAAATTTCGCGGCGTCTCCCGACTCTTAAAAATATATAGAATTAATAATAATTACAATGTAACAAAGTTATTTGTTAGTATTATTTAACTTTAAATTTTAAGCCTTTGTAAATCATATTACGCTAAATATGTGAAAAGAGTAAATTCAAATAAGAATAAATTGAAATAAAAGTAATTACTTCTTATATAAATGCATAATTTTTTAAATGTAATGTTTAATAATAGTTTGAAGTTAATTGTATTAATATTTATAAATAGATATTATTTCAAATTTTTTGAAGCTTATATTTTTCTACTTTTTATTTTTTATTAACTTTTTGTTCTTATTTTTTTATTATTTTATAATTATTAAAATGTACTTTTGTTGGCAGCAGTTAGGAATTTTTTTTTATTAAAAACTTTTTTATGTACTTGGCGTCACGTGTTTATGTACTTGACGCTACCGCGTCGCTTGATCTTTAAAACTTAACATAACTTTTAAAAACATAAATAATATATATAAATATGTAGAATCAAACTACTTGTTCGCAAATAATTCGGGTATCAATAGGATAATTTAGAATCGGGCGCGCTGTTGCTAGCCGCCTAACATGCAACGTCCGCCTGGCGGCGCCATCTCTTGAGCTTGCATATTACGTGACCCTGTATGGGCCCAAAAGTGGGGCTTCTTTTCCGGAAGCTCCTTGTCAGTCATTTTCAACACGTTGTACTAGTGCACGTGCTTTGTGTCGCTCCCGTATCATTCTCATTATTCAGCGTTCTCAATTACTTTTTGTGCTTTTGCTCCGCGCTTGCTTGTGTTAGCACGCTTTCTATCTGCTCATCGGTGTCGGAATCTATTATCTGCTCATCATAAGAATACGCCTCACAAGCTATTGTTATCGGCTCACTAAAGGAATACGCTTTACACGAGAGCTGTTGCTCGCGCGTGCTCATCTAGTTCCCAGCAGAAATCATACTGCTTTTGGCTCATTATAAGGAGGTGTGGGTGTGAACGTCGCTCAATCCTGCACTGCTCAACGCGAACTATAAAAGTGCTCATCTTTACTATTTGCTCTCTAAATACAAGATCGACTATTTTCACCGGTTATTTGTGTGTGTGTGTTTGTCCCCTCACATTTGGCCGTCTCGCCATGCGTGTCCGAAGAGTTGATGCGAATCGCGTTCGGTTATCACTTGCCGCCGATTATTCGATAAGTAATTTATCGAACACTACTTCTTTTAAATTTCCATTCAAGTATAGCAGAGGCGGTGATGAATGAGACCAAATCTTACTATAATAATAAATTATAATACTGTAATAATACAAAATATAATATTTAATAAAGAAACACAAAAACACAAGAATAAATTTGTATATAATTATATGCATTAAAGATGTTCGATAGAAAACTAATTATATACATTAAAGATGTGTTTTTGTTAGGTTAGGTTGAATGAAATTAAACCAGTTCACTTTGTAGATAAAATATATTATTTTTATTAAAGTAAGAAACGTACAATGTCACAATCGCCAGCGGCGCGCATACACACAATGACAAAAAAGAAAAACTAGCCGCTACTACCATCTGCTTTCCCGTGGTGTAACTAACTTACTAGATTACTGAAGCAAAAATAAACACAAATAATTCATTACCTTTCTTCACACTCCCAATGAATTATTTGATAGAACAAAAAGAAACTTTTACAAACACTTAAAGACTAACAATCAATTAATCCGTACTATTTACTACTTTTCCTTGTTCTGTATTGAAAACTTTATTTCTAAACTTTTCAAACAAGTTAGGTGGTTTTGTAAATATATCGCCTATCTGTTCACTAGTACATACATATTTAATATTAATAATACCTGCATCTAACTTTTCCTTTATAAAGTAGTGTTAAATATCTAAATCTTTGATTCTCCTATTCGTAGATTTATGTGCAATCTTAATTTCTGACTAATTATTTTCGTAAAGTTATACAACCGACTCTAATACCAAATTCTAATAACAGCTCCTTGAGCTAGCAAGCTTCACTAGTTGCAGTACTTAAAGCTGTATATTTTGACTCTGTGGTTGACAATGCAACAGACTGTTGCTTCTTTGACGACCATATCACAGTTGAATACTTTAAAGAAAGCAATAACCTGTTGTTGATTTTCTGTCTTGTGGATTACTTCTCCGTCCACAAAGCTTACTATAATCTCTCTTATATACTAGATTAAAGTCAATCGTACCTTTTATATACCTTAATACATTTTTTAATAGTTTATATAATATGTTTATATAATTATGTTAACATAAACAGATATTTTGATTTTGTAATAATTTCCTATCTATTTTTTTATTCAAATACGCGCGTATTTGCATTAATCTACGGTTTAATTATTAATAATAATCTATGTGTAGCCTACAATTACCTATACAGAATGTCTTATAAATATTTCCTAAATATTTTTAAAACGATTATGATTTTAGTATTATTTTTCTATCTTTTTTTCATCAAAGTATACGTATTTGCATACATCTACAATTTAATTACAATTATTATACACAGAATAGTTATGCATAAACCACGATAATTGGTATATTTGAAATAATGTTTTAATTAATGTAATTTTCGTTCATTAGGAGTAAAAAAAAAAAATTAGAAACAATTATAAATTTTAAATATCTTTTATTATAATTATCTTATAATCACATTATATATCACATATTCTTTGATAAAATAAACTTAAATTATTACAATATTTCGTAAATAAACTTACTACAATGTTGTATTATATTAACTTTCAGTAAATAAATACTAATAGGAATTGATACATAAATATTGCACCTCTTTTAAAAATAATTAAGAAATTATTGATCGCACAAAAAAATAATCAATAAAATTAAGAAAATAAACATAAATATATTTTTTATTAAAACTAGAACAATACAGGCGCGCGCTACGCGCGCGCTATTTATTTCTTACAATTGATACTGATATATATATATATATATATATATATATATATGCAGTATCAATTGTTACATATATATTTCACATATATATATATATATATATATATGTGTGTGTGTGTGAAATATATATGTAAAAATGATATTTACGATAAAAAATAGAAATGTTTATTTATATATATCTATAACGTAATATATACAGGGTGAGCCATTTTAATTAACGCACGCATTATTTCGGAAACAAAGCATTTTAGAGAAAAATGTTTCAGACAAAAGTTTTATGGTTTCGAGGGGGCCATAAGATGGTATCATTAGTTTGACCTTGAAGAGTCATTTGAAGGTCACGTGAAGACCACCTCAATTTTTTTTAAATGGCACTCGCTATATTTTTATTACATATTCTTGTAGCTGGCCTCGAGAGCTTTCCAAAACACTATAATTAAATGTTTTTCCATTAAGTGCTTTTCGAGTTATGAGGCTTGAAATAATATTCTTAATTTTAAATAAATCATAAAATATCTTGTAAAATATTCATTTTTCGATTATCTTATCTTAATACTTTTATGTACAAAATAATGAGAGGAATGAATTGGTGTAAAGAAAACTATCTTATGGCCCCCTCGAAACCATAAAACTTTTGTCTGAAATATTTTTCTCTAAAATGCTTTGTTTCCGAAATAATTGCGTGCGTTAATTAAAATGGCTCACCCTGTATAATATTTCATTTGTATATAAATTTACAACTTAAAAAGAATAAATAATTAACTTAATATTTGTTATAAATCGCCAGTAATAAAATTATGAGGATTTTACTTTAAACGATCAAACTGGCAGATAAAGCTTCATTTATTGAAAGTTAGACAACGTTTTGACCTTAGGTTTAGGTCCTTTTCAAGTCTTAATTAACGTATAACGAAAGAATGTTATAAATATGACAGTCACATTACATGTCAATGACATACTGTTAGTTAGCGGTAAAAACAATATCACTATTTATGGATATTAAATTAATTGTAAGATAGAACAACTTGATTCAAAATAAAATAATGATAATTAATGGCCCACGGGCTAGACGTTCGACACCCTTGCCACAGATGTAGCTAGATTTACGATTTGGGATGAATTAAAAATATTTCTATATCTTTGGTAAAACGAGAGAACCTCTATATAATACAAATTATTATAATTACATTGCAAAGAACAAATCCACAAATTGCCAACACAGTTGCAAAATAACATAAATATTTTGGAAAAATTTTTAAATTAAATTTCTACAATTATATATTTTTAAAATAAAACATATAGGAAATATACAAACTATTGTTTCTTTAATGTGAAAAGAACAATTTTTTAAAGTAATAATAATAATAATTTGTTCAGCGAATATATAAAAATTTTTTATAAATATAAATTTTAATTGGAAAATTTTACATTTTTTATTTAAAAGTTATAATTTTTACTTATAAGAAATAAATATAATACATAACCAACATCTGTTCAAAATCATTTAATTTTTTTATATGTAATAACTCATATAACTTTCATATAACTTTTTTACAAATTAATAACTCAAATATAAATATAAATTAATAGATATCTCATGTTATATAGTATATTACAATAAATAAAAATGGAAATCTAGACATTTCGATCTATTTCTTCTTAATAAATTAAATTGTAAAAAAAGTATTATAATACTTTTACATATTTGATATGATGCAGCACAAATAGTGATTACGCTGTATATATAACTGTGTATAATATAATAATAATAATGACAAATCTATTGATTAAGTAAGCACAAAAATAAAAAACCTATAAATACACTGTCGTATAAAACTTTAATCATTTCCAAATTAAGATTAATAAATATACAAATATATAAATATAAATTTGTGTACTACAAATTTATATCTTTTAAAATTACAAAACTGAAAGAAAAAAAAATATATATATATATAAATTTTTTTATATAAAATTTGTAGATATATCAAATAAAATATAACAAAATATAATATTACAAAGGTCTTTATTGAATAAGAAATATTAACAAATATTTTACCTTATCTAAAAATTAATATTTTTTAACAAAAATTTTTTATAAATTAATAACTTATTAATAAATTTATTATTAATTTATTATCAAGCATCGATTAAATTATGTAAATTGATTGAAATTTACACATAATTTTTTAATGATATAATAAATCAAATGTAAAAATTAACAAACAGCTGTTTAAATTGTAATCTATGTATGATAATAAATTAATTAATAAGTTTATAATTTTTAAAAAATTTTTGTTAAAAATTATTAATTTTTATATACAAGAAAATATTTTTTGATTGATTTTTATTCAAATGAAGATCTTTATAATATTACATTTTATTATATTTTATTTGATACATATATAAATTTTATATAAAAAAACTTTTATATATATATATATATATATATATTTTTTTTCAGTTTTGTAATTTTGAAAGATATAAATATATAATACACAAATTAATATTTATATATTTGTATATTTATTGATTTTAATTTGGAAAAGATTTATTTTCAAATGAATAAATACTTTTACAATATATACTAAATGATTGTAATTTTATCAGGATTCTTCAAATTTATCAGGTATTATTTTTTTTATATGTTTTCATGATAAATAAAGCATTGTTTATTTCATAATATGTATATCATTCTTATAAATGATTTATTAAAATTTGTAAAAAAATGTAATAATATTTATTTAAAGAAAATTATAATAATTTTTATTTTAAAGCTTAATAATATTATAAAACTTATATATTGTATTACTTAATTTATATTAATAGTATTATTGAGAAAGGAATCATAAACTAAAGTATTGCAATAAAATTCAATATTAATAATATTAAATTTTATAGAATAAACAAATTTAATTTTGATTTTATATATTAACAAATGTTTCATTTAAATATGTATAACGTGTGTAAAGTGAATATGCAATTATATAATATGTAAATTATATTATATAAAATAGTATATAAATACTATATGAAATAATGGAAAATATAATTGAAATCTTTCACACATTCTAATACAAATATATTTCAATTATTCAAATAGAAGTAATAGAGCTCTATACATTTCAATTTACTTCACATTCTTTTCCATAGTTCAAATTAAAAACAAAGTAGTTGAGTTTTTGATGTTATTTTTATGTATTAATATTGAATTTATTTTTCGTTTGATATTCTACAACTTATTCATTATAATAAATTTTTAATACAATATCATGTTTTCTACATCTATGTCATATATTATAATTTTATACGACAGTGTATTTATAGGTTTTTTATTTTTGTGCTTACTTAATCAATAGATTTGTCATTATTATTATTATATTACACTTTTATATATACAGCGTAATCAATATTTGTGCTGCATCATATCAAATATGTAAAAGTATTATAATACTTTTCTTACAATTTAATTTATTAAGAAAAAATAGATCAAAATGTCTAGATTTCCATTTTTATTTTATTGTAATATACTATATAACATGAGATTCTATATAACATGAGATCTATTAATTTATATATTTGAGTTATTAATTTGTAAAAATTAAATGATTTTGAGCAGATGTTCGTTATGTATTATATTAATTTCTTATAAGTAAAAATTATAACTTTTAAATAAAATGTAAAATTTTCCAATATTAAAATTTATATTTGTAAAAAATTTTTATATATTCGCTGAACAAATTATTATTATTATTATTATTATTACTTTAACAAAATTGTTCTTTTCACATTTAAAAAACAAAAAATTAAATATAAATTTCTTTATATACATAATTTTTAACAAATTTGTTATTTCGTTGATTACCAAGATAAACTTTTAATGCTTGCCAGGAACGAACTCGCGAAAAAGCAACATAAAGTTGTCCATGATTAAAAACATCTTTGCGAAGATCTAACCCAATTCTATCAAACGTCTGTCCTTGTGATTTATTAATCGTCATGGCAAAAGCTAATTTTATTGGAAATTGTCTTCTGGAAAGAGTAAAAGGAAATACATTTTCGCAATATAACGTTATACGATTTAAAAAAACAATGTCTCCTGTTTTGTCACCTGTTAAAATCTTACATTTTAATAAATGATCTATAAGCTCTATAATCATTAATCTAGTGCCATTACAAAGACCTTCATTAATACTTAAATTTCTAATTAACATAATAATACTATTTGGTCTTAAACGCAATTCATGAGGAGGAAGAGACGATGGAGATAAACTATTTAAATATTCTGGTAACAATATTTCACTCATGTCACCATTATCATTATTTACGACAGTGTCTACACTTGTATAAATTCGTTCATCATTTATATCTAATAATTCTACAACTTTCTTATTAATTTCATCTACATCAACATTTCTTGCAGAAAGTATGGCACATTTAGACATTTTAATAAACTCTTTTTTTCTTATTAAATCACCATATATATCTTCCACAATATCAGCATTAATAGATGCTATATAACATTCAGGAATTTGTATATTATCATTAAGATCATTTAATGTACCATCTCCAACATTCAATAAAAATTTTACAAATTCAATTTCTTCTGGAAGAACTCGCATATTTTGTATTAAAGAGAATTTTACGAAATGCTTCCAAAGAGAACTAAACTTAATAGAAAGATTTACAATTTCATTTCGAGTAGCATGTACTTTAATAGGCAAAAGTTGTCTAAAATCACCACCTAATAAAACAATTTTTCCACCGAAAGGAATATCATTATTCATAATATCACGCAATGTTCGATCCATTATTTCTAAAGCATATCGTGGTGCCATTGGTGCTTCATCCCAAATAAAAATATCAATTTCTTTTAAATATTGAGCTTCTTTTGATTGGATTTTAATAGTTGATGTTGAATCAGCAAATAATGGAACTGGTAATCCAAATATCTTATGAACTGTTTTTCCAAAAGGTAATAATGTAGCTGCAATACCAGTAAATGCCATTGTACATACACGTTTATTTCTAATTCTAGCTAAATAATAGATAGTTGTGTATATATATGTTTTACCTGATCCACCTGGACCATCAATATAAAAACAATTATTAGAAATAATATTATTGTTTAATTCATTTAATATAAGATCGACGATCTCTTTCTGCTTATTATTTAATTGTTTATATTGTTTGGTGCCTATTTCCATAGCTTCTTCAAATATCATGCAATTCTCTTCTTCGTCATTTTCTATTAATTGTTTCATTTGTGGAAAATCTACAAAACTTTTACCTTCAGCACGAAGCATACTATTAATTTGTACATATGCTTTATTTTGTCCTTGTAATATACCAAAATGTTGAATATAATCCTCAGACATTGCTACTTTAAAGTTTTCCCACAATTCTTCAGGATATAATGGTTGACAATGTAATAATATACGTACAAATAATCTACGAAGTTGTCGTGGCATCATCCATCTAACAGCTTCATTCATAGCTTTTTTCCATTCATCATTATCTTCGATCAAACCTAAAGCTAAACATGCGGCTGAAAATGATTGACAAAATTCTCCATTTACAGTTCTTAAATCGTTAAAACTGGTGGCCCCTTTTACTGTGAGTAACAATAATCGTAAATGAAATAATTCTATTTGTGTTGGACTAACGGAATACATTCGTCCTATACAATTATAATGACTTTTGCGTTTGACCCAACGTGATACATTTTTACCGTTAACTTTCTCTTTTTTAAATGTATAATATCTTGGAATTTCTATATACAAATAATGTTTTGCTTCTTCATCGCGTAAGTTTAATGAAAAATAATCTATTAACATAGTAACTTGATCTAAAGCAGAAGTCATTGCATCATCAATGTTTTCATTTTCAATTATAATATTTTGCTCATTAGGAAGATGGACTGGTAAACGTGTTATAGCGTGACTTTTATCTTGTAGTTTTTTACTAAGAATACGCCAGCTAGCTTCAACAGGTCCAACATAACGAGCTTCGATGTAATTATGTATCTCATCATGATCAATAACGACACTTTCTGTTACTGGTTCAATAGTTATAGCAGCAACATCATGTCCTTTATAAATATATTTATATAAATATTTAACTGATTTAATACTTGAAACTACTTCAACATTTATATGACTATTAAATATAATTGATAAAGTAGGACAATATGGAACAACATAACGATTATCAACTACATATCCACCAGGACGTTCAAAATTTGTTCCATTATTTCGTCGACGATAATAAGGATAAGCATCTTCATCCATTTTAGTTTCTTCGAGAAAAGGTTTCGGATAATGTTTCGAACAACGTCCATCTACCAAACACCAATCACTACAAGGTCCATGAATCATATGTTTCATAACTACATCATGTAGAATACGATTCTCACATGGATCAGGAATTTCAGCAGAAATATATTTATCAACAATTTGTGGAGTTGTAATTTTATAATTGTATTTTAAAGTAATTAACATATGAACATGTGGCAAACCGCGTTTTTGAAATTCAATAACATATACAAATGCTGCTACTTCACCAAAAAATTTTTGTTTAACAATTAAATCAATTAAATAATCTTTTTTTTATATTAAAAACACGAGCACAAATATCAGGAAGCTTGTTGACCAGGTAAAAGATTTTCTTCAATTTCACGACATTTCGGATTACAAGTCATAGTAATGAAAAGATCTGGTTTACCAAATTTACTAACTATTGCCATTGCATCTTGATAATTTTGTAACATATTGCGTGGCGATCCAATAAATGTGGAAGGAAGTACAACCATTTTCCCAATATGTCCATTTAAATTATTAGCCGTAGTTTGTAAATAATCTCTTAAACCTTGATATGTTTCTACGTAATTCTTTTTGATGATTTTTACAATAATCAATTCTATCTTTTTCCATTTTTACATAGCTGTCTACAAGCCATTGTTGAAATAAGCGACGTCCTAATAAAAAAACATTAAATTCATCACGAATAGCTATACGATATTTAATATATTGTCCTCTAGTTATTCGTCTATCACTATTTAATTTTTTCAAATCACGATGCCATCCTTGAGTACCATACGGATAAAATAATGGATATATCCATGGTTCTACATTTGGATCCATAATACTAACTTTTTGTAAAGTTTTAGTATTTTTATTACGTATTGTAACATATGATTCTGGAATTTCTCCATCAGCTGTTGTAGAGAATACAGCAGCAACTTCATTGATTCTTTGAGTATTATATCGACGTCGATCCATACCTGGTCTTGAAGTAAATACTAATTGTAACTCCGGTATAATAATTCACCAGATTCCATTTCTAAATGTCGTTGATTTTCTAATTCTTCACCCATCATTTGATAAGAATGAGCAAATACATTTGATTCTCGCATTATATGATCAAGATTTCGTACAATTTCAAAATCTAAATATGAATTTCGATTAAGACGATAATCAATCGCTTCATTCGAATCAATAATAAAAAGTTGGCCATATGTAGGACTTTCGTTTTGCGAAGCATATAATGCTGTATTAATTTGATAATAAATCTGCCCTTGTATTTTAAAACAATATGGACCAGGTCGTCTATCTTGAAAATTAATTAAATTAGCATTAAATGATGCAAATGAAAATGAACTATTATAATTACGAATATGTTGAAAAAAATCATTAGATTTTACATGACTACCATTAAATAAACTACGAATGAATTCAGGAATTTCAGGTAATGACTGTAAATATACTGCACCATGATTACAACAATCATGAAATGAATGTCCTTTATTAGAAATTTTTTCAGCTGTAAAATGTTTTGCGTTACAATGAATACAATACACATCCATAGGACCAATATAATATTCAGTTACATGATTCAATGATATTGTATTAATATTATTTAAATGAGGTTGTTTTTTTTCGTGATCGATAACGAATTTGATATTCTGCAGATGGTTGTAATGTTGATCTAACAATTAAAGAATTTTCATCAGTTTTCGAATTCAATTCTATTACCGTGCGATTATTATTTGATGTTCCAGCAATACAAATAATTTGTTGATTTGATATTATATTTGAAGAATTTTCAATTAATTTATTATTTTCACGATAACGCCGTTGATTTTCCCTTCTTTTTTCTCGACGTCGTTGTAGAAATTCTTCTTCTTCTTCTAAAGTACGCACAATTTTACGTCTACCCATTTTATAAAAATATATTAATATACTAATATATTAATATGTATATATGCTATGTTAAATATATATACGTAAAATATTATTAATAGACATTAATAAAAAAACAATTATTATAATCATCATTTTGTTATTATTATCATTGTCATTATTCTCATTATCATTGTCATCATTCTCATTCTCATTGTCATCATTTTCATTATCATTAATATCATTATCATCAATATCAAGATCTTCATTTATATATCATTTATATCATCAGTTATCATTAATACCATTATTATTCTTATTATCAATGTTATTTATTTTTATTATTAATAACTATACATGAAAAGATATGAAAACAAATTACAATAAGTAATTAATACAAATATAATAAAATTATATAATTAAATATCATAATATAATAATTATAATTACTTTAAATTAATTTACCATAAATAACTCAAACTTAATACTTAATTATATATTTAATTAATTAAATGAAGAGATATGAAAACACAATAATTAATATAAATATAATAAAAATATATACTTAAATATAATATAATAATTATAATTATTTTAACTTAATTTATTATAAATTACTTAATAACTTTTAAATACTTTTAATAACTTTTACTTAAGCAGCGTCTACAATGAGATTTTAAGAATACTTAAGAAATTCATCAATCACATTCAAGTATTAAAAGAATACTCGACTGTGATTGATCAATTTCTTAGGTCTTACGCCTTAACTCTCCTTAAAATCTTTTTGTAAAATGGCCTTTATGTACTTAATACTTAACTACTTAATACTTAATTATTTAATTATTTAATTATTTACTACGTAATTACTTAATTAATTAATACTTAATTACTTAAGTAACTACTAATACTATTCTTGATTAATTTTTTTTCACTTTTTCTTCCTTTTTTCTTTTTCTATTTGACTGAAGTTCCTGAAACAAAAACAATAATAAATATTAATATGTTTATATTTATTTTTTAAAATGTAATAGTATGTATAATAATAAATTATTATATAAATAATATAAATATATATATAATATGAATATATATATGTATGTATGTATATATGTATGTATATATATATATATATATATATATATTGTTTTATTTTAATTGCCCCAGACAAATATCTCGAACAATATGGAAAATATGAAAAAATATTTCAAAACAAAAGTTGTATGGTTTCAAAGGGGACATGTAATAGTATCATTGGTTTACCTTTGGATAATTGTTTAAAAATCATTAAGATTACCTTTAATTTCTTAAATAGAACCCACTATTTTCATTACATAGGATTCTATTAAATAAATTGAAGGTAACCTTAATATAACTTTCAAACAATTATTTAAGATCAAACCAGTGGCACCATCATATGTCCACCTCGAAACCATGCAACTTTTTTCAAAACATTTTTTTTTCATATTTTTCGAAATATTTGCCTGAAGAAATTAAAATAAAACACCCTATCTATATAAACACGGTAAATCATTTTAATGTTCAACCCCAAATTTTTCTATTCCTATGCATTTTACAAAAAAAGTTTCAGACAAAAGTTGTTTAGTTTCGAGAAAGCCATAGGATAATACCATTAGTTTGACCTTGAAGAATCAGTTGAAGATCACGTGAAGGTCATTTCAATTTTTTAAAATGGCATCCCCTATTTTTTATTTACGTATATTCTTGTAACTTATCTCGAAAACTTTCCAAAACGCTATATTTGAATCTTTTTTAACGTAAAACTTCCTGAGATATTTTAAATTTCATTACAATATTTATGACTCCTGTCAGTCGAATATCTCGAAAATCGAGTTCGGCAGCAAAAAAGTTTCAGACAAAAGTTGTCTGGTTTCAAGAAGGCTATAAGATGATACCATTGACCTTCAAGAGCTAAAAATAAGTGCCATCAAAAATTTATTTTAATTTAAAAATTTAAATTTTTAAATGATACTTCTTATTTTTAGCTCTTGAAGGTCAAACCAATGGTACCATCTAATGCGTCGTCTACAATAAGACTTTAAGATTTAAGATTTCAGAAATTGACCAATTACAATTGAATTTAAAGAAGAATAATAAATATGATTAGTCAATTTCTTAAATTTTAAGTCTTAAAGTCTCATTATAGACGTCGCTTTACAGTCTTCTTAAAACCAAACAATATCATCATAATATAAAATTTAAAATATCTCAGGAAATTCTGCATTAAAAGGCTTCAAATATAGAGTCATAGAAAGCTCTCTAGGTCAGCTACAAGAATATGTATGTAATAAAAAATTAAGGGTGTCATTTAAAAAAATTGAGGTGACTTTTAAATGATTATCGAAGGTCGAACCAATAATACCATTTTATGGCCCCCTCAAAATCATAAAACTTTCGTCTGAAACATTTTTCTCTAAAATGCTTTGTTTCCAAAATAATTGCGTACGTTGATTAAAATGACTCACCCTGTATATATATATATATATATATATATATATATATATAATAAAGTATCTTTTATTTTGCTGACTTCGAATTTATTTCATTATTTTAGTCATATATTAATAAGTAAATGTAACAACAATTTAATTAATTACAAAGGACTCATTTGTTGATGAATTTTATAAGTATTACTGTAAAAACATACATTAATCTGTCGATGTATCTAATAAAAAATATAAGTATTAATTAAAAATAACAATTTATAATGAATTTTTTAAATTTTATTTATAATAAATTTTTTTAATTTTATAGAATATTTTTCCATTATGAATAATTATAAAAAATATTGAAATCATGAGAATTTTCCTGAATCAATATATTTAAAACTGCTGTACCTTAATTTATCGAAATACCTGATAAAAAAATTATATAAGTTTTACAAATAACAATCCATAATTATTAATTTTTAAAACAAAAGAACAAAAAATTCCGAAGTCGATAAAATAAGAGCCACTCTAATATAAGTTTTATATATAGGGTGAGCCATTTTAATTAACACACGCAATTATTTCGGAAACAAAGCATTTTAGAGAAAAATGTTTCAGACAAAAGTTTTATGGTTTCGAGGGGACCATAAGATGGTATCATTGGTTTGACACTGAAGAGTCATTTGAAGGTTACATGAAGGTTACTTCAATTTTTTTAAATGGAATGCATTATATATTTTTGCATATTCTTGTAGCTCATCTCGAGAGCTTTCCAAAACACTATAATTAAGTTAGTTTTTATTATGTACTTTCCGAGTTATGAGGCTTGAAATCATTTCTTAATTTTACATAAACTGTAAAATATCTTGTAAAATATTCATTTTTCGATTATCTTATCTTAATACTTTTATGTACAAAATAATGAGAGGAATCAATTGGTGTAAAGAAAACACATAATTGTTTCGAAAAAAAGAATGTAATTTGCAATTAACAATTACATTTTTTTTCTTTAAAATAACTATGTTTTTTCTTTACACCAATTGATTCTTCTCATTATTTTGTACATAAAAATATTAAGATAAGATAATCGAAAAATGAATATTTTACAAGATATTTTACAGTTTATATAAAATTAAGAAATGATTTCAAGTCTCATAACTCGGAAAATACATAATAAAAACTAACTTAATTATAGTTTGAAAGCTCTCGAGATGAGTTACAAGAATATGCAAAAATGTATAGTGTGTTCCATTTAAAAAAATTGAAGTGACCTTCACGTAACCTTCAAATGACTCTTCAATGTCAAACCAATGATACCATCTTATGGCCCCCTCGAAACCATAAAACTTTTATCTGAAACATTTTTCTCTAAAATGTTTTGTTTCCGAAATAATTGCGTGCGTTAATTAAAATGGCTCACCCTATACAGGGTGTCCCATTTTAAGTGTCCATCCCAAATATCTCTCTCATTTTTTATTTTAGAAAAAATGGTTCAGACATGTTTTGTATGGTTTCGAGGGGGCCATAAGATGGTACCATTGGTTTGACCTTGAAGAGTCACCTGAAGGTCACGTGAAGATCACCTCCAACTTTTTAAATGGAACTGCCTACTTTTTATTGCTTATTCTTATAGCTGACCTCGAGAGCTTTCCAAAACACTTATGATAAAGTATTTTTCATTAAATATTTTTCGAATTAAGAGACTTGAAAGTTGTAGTATTTTTTTTAAAAAAAATATTTTTTTTTTTTTTTTTTTTTTTTTTTTTTTTTCCCTTTTTTTTTTTTTTTTTTTTGAAAAAATTGGGGGGGGAAAATTTTTTGTTGAAAAAACCCCCATTTTTTTTTAAATAAAAATATGTAATTGCTTGTTGCAAATTCATATTTTTTATTTAAAGACAACTGTGTGTTTTCTTTATACTAATTGATTCTTCTTATTATTCTGCACATAAAAGTATTAAGATGAGATTATCGAGAAATGAATATTTTACGAGATATTATGTATTTTATGTCTAAATACTACAACTTTTAAGTCTCATAACTCGAAAAATACTTAATGAAAAATACTTTATCATAAATGTTTTGGAAAGCTCTCGGGGTCAGCTATAAGAATAACCAATAAAAAGTAGACAGTTCCATTTAAAAAGTTGGAGGTAATCTTCACGTGACCTTCAAGTGACTCTTCAAGGTCAAACCAATAGTACCATCTTATGGCCCCCTCGAAACCATATAAAACATGTCTGAACTATTTTTCTCTAAAATAAAAAATGAGAGATATTTGGGGTGGACACTTAAAATGGAACACCCTGTATATATACTCTTTACATACATATTGTATATAATTCTTTTAACTTTTGAAATTGTTAATAAATTTAATTATTATAATAGTCATTTTTGTAAAATATAAATATGGCACAAATGTCTAAAATAGTATAATATATTCTTTGACTCTTCTATTTTACATTAAATAAATACTATTTTTAGGATATTCTTATCGTAAAATATTAGAATCGTAAAATTAATTATTAAAAAAATTCTTTTTTATTAATTTACAATTGTTTATATTATAGTATTATGTACTGGAGTTATGAACTATAGTTTAGAACTGACACGCCAAAGAAAATGTGTTCTTATTTCTATTACATACATATTAAAATTTATTCTACGCATTCTTAAATACATTGCAGGAAGATAGTTCTATATAGTAACTATCTATAGTAACAGCAATGATAATACACACTGAAAACTAATCAAAAAATTTATCAATAATTTGTTGCCAAAAATTAAAATAAATTGTAAACAAGATACATACTTTATACAATTAACTTTTAATTTCCTCTAAGAAATTAACAATAAATCTTTTTATTAATTGAAAAGTTAATTGTTTATATTAATACAACTGAGAATATACAATATAGTTTAAAACACACATAAGAAAAGACATTTATTCTTGTTTCAACGTATATTTATTTAAGATATTTTTTTCTGGATTTATTCAAAATATTTAAAATGGTCTCATTTTGACATTTTATGTAGATTCATAAAATACTTTTTTTTTACTTTATTAGAATATTCACTAAAGAATATCACAGACAATACAAATCTATTCTATAAATATCCTTCAATGAATATTTTAATGAAGTGAAAAAAAGTATAGTTTATAAATCTGCATAGAATATCAAAAATGAAACTATGTTCTAAATACTATTCCGAATAAGTTTAGAGAATATTCTGAATAAGATTTCTAGATTAGATTAACGAAAAGAAATGTTCTTTTACATGTATATGTTCTAAATTGTACTGTAACATCTCAGTCACACTAATATAAATATATATAATTAACTTTAAAATAATTTTTTACAAGAAATAAAAATAAGTTGTACAAAGTACGTTTCTTGTATTATACAATTCATTTGATTTCTTCTAGGAAATTATTGATAAACTTTTAATTTCCAATATGCATTGTCATAATTATAATATAGAAATTGTTATTTTCTGACACAATTTATATTTGAACAAAAAGTGCACGCAACCAACTTAGCCTCATATACAGTTGACGTAAAAACATGTATATTAATATATATATATATATATATATATATATATATATATATATATATAAATTATATTATAATATACATATTATAGTTATAACAATGCATATTGATAAAAGTTCAATCAAAACAAATTGAATTGTATATAAGAAATGTACTTTGTACAATTTATTTTAATTTCTTGTAAAAAATTATTTTAAAGCTAATTATTTATATTACTGTGACTAGGATACAATTTACAACATACATGTAAAAGAACATTTCTTTTTGTTAATCTAATCTAGAAATCTTATTCAGAATATTCTCTAAACTTATTCAGAATATTTAAAACGTAGTTTCATTTTTGATATTCTATGCAGATTTATAAACTACTTTTTTTCACTTCATTAAAATATTCACTGAAGGATATTTATAGAATAGATTTGTATTGTCTGTGATATTCTTTAATGAATATTCCAATAAAGTAAAAAATATATAAAAGAATATGTGTTTCTACGTCAACTATATATGAGGCTAAGTTGGTTGCGTGCACTTTTTGTTCGAATATAAATTGTGTCAGAAGATAACAGTTTTATATTATGTTATGACAATCTTAAATAGTTGGAGTTACAATACAATTTACAACATACATGTAAAAGAACATTTCTTTTTGTTAATCTAATCTAGAAATCTTATTCAGAATATTCTCTAAACTTATTCAGAATATTTAAAACATAGTTTCATTTTTGATATTCTATGCAGATTTATAAACTACTTTTTTTCACTTCATTAAAATATTCATTGAAGGATATTTATAGAATAGATTTGTATTGTCTGTGATATTCTTTAGTGAATATTCTAATAAAGTAAAAAATATATAAAAGAATATGTGTTTCTACGTCAACTATATGAGTGGGGCACAGTGTGAAGATAACAGTTTTGGGATGTACAGTACAATTTAGAACATACATGTAAAAAGAACATTTCTTTTTGTTAATCTAATCTAGAAATCTTATTCAGAATATTCTCTAAACTTATTCAGAATGTTTAGAACATAGTTTCATTTTTGATATGCAGATTTATAAACTACTTTTTTCACAATCACATTAATATAAACAATTAACTGTATTAATGATGAATTTCTTACAGGAAATGAAAGTGAATGATGTACAAACATCTTAGAAACAATTTAATTCTTGCAAAATATTATCAATGGAAAGAGACTTTTTCATTAATTTCCAGTATGCGTTATCATTACTATTATTAATAAAAAAACTAATTACCTTTTTGCACAATATATTTAAGACACGTATCTACCCAACTTTATGCACACAGTTGAAATAAATATTTGATCTAAAATAAAATCAATCAAATCAGTCAAAGAATATATTGTACTATCTACGATTTTAACAATTAAAGATATTTGTTTTATAAATAAATATTATATTATACATATATTTATACATAATACATACCTTCTCTATTCTCTTTTGTTCTTTTTCCTCTTTATTTATATCAACTTTCTTGTACGTACTAAATGTTCATACGTGGTAAATATAACCTCACAATACAGTCGTAGCGAAGTCGATGCTACGCCACCACTCACACTCGAACCTCGAAATGCGCGTCAGCCAATCAGCATCATTATAAAAAGGCCTCAACGCTTCGAGATATTACGAGTTATCGACTTAACATGCACTTTTTAAGATAGGATTAATTTTCAAAAAATTAAATGTAGATAAAAAATATTAAGAAAGTTATTTATACCGATTATAAATGACCAGAAATTATTACTAATATATTAAAATTATATAAATGAACCAGAAATGGCATAAAAAACAAAATTCCAAAAAAAAACCAAAACTAAAAACAGATTTCATTCATATAATTTTATCATATAATTCTATCAGTGTAAAATAGAAATAAAAAAAATCAAAATTTTACATCAACTGAGGCTCAATTTTATATTTGAAATAATATAATATTGCATCCAGCATTAAATTAAATATATCAGTAAAAAAATTAATTTTGTTCTAGAACGATCAAAATAGGCAAAATTGAAAGAAAATATTTCATCTCATCTTCACAGTTTTTCGATCTATTTTATTTTATTTTAGCACTGAGTTTCGATTTACTGCAATTCCAATCAATGAATTTTGTTTCTGCGAGTTTTAGATATAATTTTACTCTTGAATTTCATTTCCAAAATTAATTTCTTTTTGTACTTTTCAACTCTAAGTTTTGTTTCTATGCCATCCCTAACATAAACATTATTATAGCTTATTAATAAATGAATTTGATTATGTCTTTTTAGTATTTCTGAATTTTGCTTTTACAAGTCATGCTTTAATGACTGCTTCGATGTCACACAGCGTGCTTGTGCTATGTGTTTTTTGCACTGCCACTATAAAATATTATGTTAATTATTTATACTTTGTATACTAATCCGCATTAATTCAGTTTTTTGAATGTACAAATGTTATTTCAATAGCCAATAGATATACAGAATTTCTAGAGTCTATTCGATAGCCAATTGATACGTCAGAAAAATTTGCATTTTTACTTAAAAAGAACTTAATTATCGTGGATCACTGTATACGCGCGCGTGCACGCGTGAGTGTGTGTATGAATAATACTCACTTATTATAGCAGCTGAAATACGTAGGAGACAAAATTTATTTTTTCCTTTAAATCCAATCCAACTGTAACAGTCTGCTATTTCATTGGAAAATAATTTAAACATTATCCTTTTTATTGCATGCTTATAAGTAGATCCACCAATTTTTGTTAACTCCTGCACCTATAAACGTACAATTATATGTTATAATAAAGATAAAAGAAATATTGTTTAAATCATGTTAAATTATGTTTAATCATGCTGTAAAACTATAATTTTATCTCTAACATATATTATTTCACATAGATTTTAAATGCTAAATTTGACCCGGCCTTCAGTTTTGCAGCTTACAAATATCCAAATTTTAAAAAAAAATTGATGATATGAGAAAAATTATATTTTAGCAACTTTTGTAAAATTGAACATATATATTTCTTTGTCTTTAATTCTTTTGTATTAAAAAGTAGTGATAAATATATAAATTAATATTGAAAATATAACTTATTGTAACAATTTTTCTATAAATCAATAATAATTACATCATTTGTCGTTTGTGTCTATAGAATCCTAAAAAAATTGCATTATAAAGATTAACAAATATGTTTTAAAGATGAAATATTATGTTTTCAGACAGTATATTAGAAGTGTTAAAAACTCTGTTTTTGAAGTCTGTATATAAAGAATAAAGTAAAAATTGCTAAAAATTTTTTATATTTAACTTATTTTATAAAAAATTCGACGTAATATGTTTGAAGGCTAAGTTTTGCATTAGAGAACAAAATTTTGTGAAATATTGTATGAAATAAAAAAAATAAAAAAGATTTAATTATTCTATTCTACAGTATATTATTTATCTCATTACTTACAAGCAAACCATAATTATTTTCGTCACTTAAGAACTCTTCTATTGCATCCAGTTTGCTTATACTTTTCAAAGGAAAAGTAAATTTATTAAAGATACTTTCCTTATCATTTTTTGTTAATATCTTATCATCTGCTTGCGTGACTATTTTCATAATAGTTTGTATATCTTCCCACATTTGAGTTTGTTTGTAATTAATAATTTGCAACTGACGCAGAATTTGCTTTTTAAATTTAATATCTACAATATTTAATAACACAATAATTATACATATAAAATCGTAGAAAATATTTGTTAATTAATTTTTACAATAATTAGCATTCAGCGTTAATAATTAAAAATAATTTACCTCTATTATCAATTTGATCATTATTAGAAATTGTATCTCGCTCACTACAATGAGCTGTTTTACTTATAATACTTTCAGGCAATAATTTCTTTTTAATATTATTAGATTTGTTTGGTTCTATTATATTTTCTATATCTTTAGTAATAATTGATTGTTTATTTTTAGATATTAATGATTCCGAATCTGTGCACGTACTAATTTCTATAACATTACTTTTAGATGTGCACGTACTAATTTCTATAACATTACTTTTAGATGTTGATGGTTCTGCATTTTTAATGTTAGCTTTTATTTCTAAAATATAAAATTATAGTATATATTATATTATTCAATAATTATTTAATTATTACAAAATATTTCTGATGTATATTTTCCAAAAAAGATAAAAGAAAAAATACCTGTATGATTAGGTATAGCAGGAAATTTTATAGGAGCTGCTATTTCATTATCAGATGAACTTTCAGTAGAAAATGCGCTTTGTATCTCATCTGTATTACTATACAGATTTTTCTTTTTCTTTCTGATTCTTTTGCCATCATGATCGGATGCTAGATCTGACGTATCTTCTGCTTTAGAAGCCTGTGCTTTTGCTTTTGTCAAATTATCTGTAATAAATAATATAATATATCATAATACATAGTATACATAATTAAATGTAAATAAAAATAAAATGTAAATGAAAATAAAAAGTTTATTTCTCATATATAATTCAACTTACCACAAGTACGTCCATTTCCCAATTGTCTAATTTTAAATAAATTCCAAGTAGCAAATACTGGCTTCTCACACATAGTAATAACGTGATTTAATTTTTTGCTAATATATGGCGGCCAATAACATAGTTTATCATGTAACCATACTTTTGATACGGCTTCGACCATATCTTCTTCAATGAAATGTACTATAATCCACTCTATTGTGATTTAATTCTACACGCTGTTATCTTAATCTACATATTATATACACATATTATATACACATATTATATACATAAAGTTATAAACGCAATTGTTCGATAATTGTGTATCGATAAATCGGTGATGGATGTTAACCGGACGCGGTTCGCACCGACTCGTTGGACGCGCGTGGCCGAGACGGCCAAATGCGAGAGGACGAGCACACACACGCAAATGGCCGGTGAAAACTGGTTGATACAAGGTTGAGCGCAAAGTAAAAATAATGAGCACTTTTACAATAATGAGCAGTCTGCAGGTTCGCTTGAGCAGTACGAATGAACCCGTCGATGTATGCGACGTTCTCACATCGCACTTCCCGATGTCGAGAATCCGATGAGCACGTGGCACGCGCGAGCACACCACTCTCGTGCCGTGAGGCGTATTCGTGTTTTGAGCTGATAATAACTAATCCCGACACCGATAAGCAGATGCAAAACTGAGCAGAAGCAAGTGAGCACAGAGCAAGAAGCGCAGAAAGCAGTCGAAAAAGCTAACCGTGAAAATGATACGGGAACGACACAAAGCACGTGCACTATACACTACTTAATGAGAACGACTGAGCGGGAGCTTCCAGAAAAGAAGCCCCATGTTGGGCCCGTACAGGGTCATGTGACATGCAAGCTCGAGAGATAGCGCCGCCAGGCGGGCATCGTGTGTGAGACTGTTAACAACAGCGCCCGATTCTAAATGATCCTTATCGATACCCGAA
>JAPIVC010000519.1:40000-51654 GCA_030586385.1 Camponotus fellah | reverse complement strand
GACGCGAATGATACGCCGATAAAGATTCGTCATACGAGCAGTGTATATAGTAGGCTATGCTAAATACTTGGTGATGTTGGTACAATTTTTCTTCCTCCGTCTTGGCCAAAACGCATTCCAGGTCGGCGTACGACGAATGGAAGCTCTACCTATTGTAATTGTTGAACCCGGCCACTTGTCCTTATCGCTCGGCAGCCGGATAGCGCAATCGTTCATCTCCCCGCAGTTGACAGCATGTGATTGCAACTTGCTCCGATCCGAAATAGTGTCAGCATCTGTAAAAGAAAAAAAGTTTTTTTAAATTAAGATTTGAACAATTTGTTATATGATAATTATTAATGATGTTATATGATAATTATTAATGATAATTATTTGAATTATATAACTTAAACTTATCGGTCACAGATATATTTCTTGTGATCTTTTTTGCTCAGTTGCGAGCTCACGAGCCGGGATAAATTTCTTATCCACGCGAAATGTCCGACGTCGTTGCCGTCTTTCACGTATAAGCAGATTCACATGCTTATCTCGCTTTTGTTCCGAAAGACGTATCGGGGACAATGCTCTTCTTGTCTTCGATGCCGTACACGTTGATCGAGATATTGTTTATATGTTCAAACTTTTTTAGTTGATTCAATATCATCGGAAACTCAATATTTTGTACATTTAATACTGTCGTATAGTGGGGATATGAAGATTCCCGATTCGTGTCTCTTTCAGCGGGGTATAGAACGACCACGCGAAATACGCATTGGCTTTAGATTGTACGTTAACCACCGCCTCTTCGTCACAATCTCTCGCGACAATTTAATGTGACACCCGCGCGCATTGGATTATATTTATTTACATTAACAATCAAATTCTGTATTTGCGACAGTGCCCAGCCACTATCACGTTCCTGAAATTCTTCCAGAGACGCTAGGTGGGCTCGATAACGCGGCGCTCATACCACTCGTGTAAGTCGGTTGTGAAAAGAGTTCACAGTTTCTCGTGTTTTATTCGCGTGAGTTTATCACCCGACACAAATTCACCATTGAATATTGTGTTCACTTTATACTATTGTGTTTTTTTAGAGCATCCTGCACATGTTCTATCACAATGTCTTTGACATCATCGAGAAATTGGCGCGGTTCAATATGATTATAATTTATCACCGCACCAGTCGATACGCGGGGCCGTATCGAACGCCGTATCAATCTCACGCCATACAAGTTCATTTTAATGCGCGCTACATCCGCACTCGCGTTATTGTCGCCACTGTAATTACCACCACTGAGCATAAACTGTCTCTACAATCGAGTCTTTGCACCTTCGAGTCGCGCGATCCGAGCAATCATTGATTGTCGATTCCCGATCGATAATGGTACTCGTTTGATCCAACTTTGCTCTTCCAGCGACTCGATGTACTCGTTGCATCGTTGTAACCAATGTAAAATATTCGCCCAAGGTGGCACTTGAGTTGGATTGCTCCACCAGGTCGCGTTCAGTCTGTTCGATGTTTTCCCTTTATATATAATACAATATATAATCACACAATATATATATATATATATATATATATATATATACAGGGCGATCCCGAAAACCTTCCGTCTTTAAATGACGTATTCTGACATCATTTAAGACAATTTTTCCTTTATCAAAATTTGATTTGAAGCGTAGTTTTTAAATTATGAGCAAAAATAGTTAGTTAATCACGCGTCGGATACAGAAGGCAGGCAAGAACGGCGCGGCGTGCTATGAGCGCGGGCGCAGCTTCCCCAACGAGTATCACCCGCATGAGTCGCTAACTATTTTATCTTATAACATAAAATTATGCTTTAAATAAAATTTTGGAAAAAGAAAATATCTTAGAATTATGCTTATTGCTTACATTTGTAGCAAAGGAATCTTCATGCTATGTATTGTTGTTATCTGCTGCATGGTTATGAGACGGTTGTTAGAGATGTGCGACACATTCTCGTGAAACTTTCACTTATTGGTTTCACACAGATTACACACAACGACTTTATTTACTAACCCACGATACCAAAAATTACTTTAAAAGAAACAAACAGCACATGACTCGACGCGAAGCGACGGACCGTGGGAGACTGCGCGACGAGAATTGTTGCAGGAAACGCGACGCGACATCTAACAAACGACTTGAAACTAATGAGGAAAGTTTCGCGAGAATGTGTGGGCATCTCTAACAACGTCTCATAACCGTGCAGCAGATAACAACAATACATGGCATGAAGATTCGCTATGCTCTACAAAGTGGAAGCAGGTGAGTGAAAGAGTGAGTGAGAGACTGAATGACAGAATGTATGAGTTGCGTAAAAGGGAGAAAAAGTGCGTGTGTATGAATGTCTGTCCCTCCTCCCCCCTTCCCCCCTGCCTCCCTCTCTCTCTCTCTTTCTTTTACGCACACGCCATTGCGGCAACCAACTGATTGTCGCGTCGAACGGCCGGCGATCCGGAACAACTTTTCATTATTAAAATAACGTTATTTTAAGGAACACGTATTTCTGACGTAATTCTAAAACATTTTCTTCTTTACCAAAATTTTATTTGCAAATTTTATGTTATAAGATAAAAAAGTTGCGATTCATGCGGTGGTAATCACTGTCGGGCGGTCAGCTGCGCCCACGCCGCGCCGCTTCTGCCTGCCTTCTGTATCCGACGCGTGATTTACTATTTTTTTCATAATTCAAAAACTACGCTTTAAATCAAATTTTGGTAAAGAAAAATTTCTTAAAATGGTGTCAAGAATACATCATTTTAAGGACGGAAAGTTTTTCGAGATCGTCTTTATATATATATATATATATATATATATATATACACATACAATATATATATATATGTATGTAATTTTTAATTTTTAATGCATCAATAAATGCTTGATATTTAGTTTTATAGAGTTGGACTTTATTTTCTTTAATTTTTGGAATGATAAGGAATTTTAATTTCTGAATTTTTTCCCATTTTTACATTATCTTCTCTAGTAAATCTGAAATGATCATCTGAAACAAAAAGGATAAATATCATTAATTTTGTGAATAAATATCTAATATGTTTTTAAACTTTTTGTAAGATGTTTGTATATATATTGCGACGCCTTTGCCCGTCTTGAGAATGCCGATTCTGAGGAGGTAGCGTGCAAATTTCTATTTTTGACCGATGGAAAAGAAACAGCTTGAGGAAAAACAGTATCGGAAATACGATAGCGGTATCTGAAAATACCGGTCTCGCAGCTCTCCGAGAAGGAGAGCGGTATTCGGTGCCAGGCGCGATTTTCCGCGCCACGATATCGGTAACGAAAGAGGTTTCGATAACCCAGACCTCAGTATATGGCAGAAGGGCAGGATTCTTTGTAGGCTAAGGAGAGAACGCTAAAGAACTCCCGAGAGAGAGAAATGATCAACACTCACCTTGGTTTACTTATAAATATATTTAACAATTATTATACATGGACAAAATGTAACAGAGACGATAAGAATACAATAGAAAAGATTAAATGTATGATACACACAGATACCAGAGCTTGATAATAGATGTAAATCTCAAAGACAAGAAAGAAATATAATCTCTATGCAAATAATGTAAAGCCGGTTATAATCGATACGAAAACAGACACCTATAATACGCGCGGCTAAGAAATAATTGTGAGAACGGAAACGAATATAATTTTATCATGAATAACGATGAGTGAAGTCAATCGGTAATTCACAGAGAAATAAGATATAATGACAAAATATAACAATACGAGTATGATTTCGGAAATCACTAAGAGACACAAGCCCCATAAAGAATCACGATATAAATCGAATCAAATTTTATATAATAGTCGGCAATAATCTGCGATAATCAATTTAAATGTAACGATGGTTATTGTTAACGGTAACTTCCCGTCAGCAGGCAGGCGAGTATTGTCTCGCAATATTTGTAGGTACCTTCACGACCTTTCGCACTCGACGAAAACAAATTCGATTCTCAAATAATATCAAACAGCACGAACGTTAACGGACATAAATTTTGAACAGAAATTTCGCGAATTATACAATTTTTGCCGAATAGATTTCGAATATACGGTAACTCTCACTCGCAAAGAACGATCTCGCGCAAATCCCGTTTTCTCTACGCGATACGGAATTCCGTGATCCTACAAGATTCACAATTTGACATTCCACGCAATATAACAATATAACGCGATATAACATGATACGAAACAGAACGGTACGATATGATGCGATATGGTACGGTACTAACGATATATAACGGTATATTGACTGTCGGCGACGAACCCCTCTGAGAGAGACAAACGCGATATCCCGGGACCACCTGATGTCTTGGTAAGCAACGGAACGATACGCTAATGAAAGGCAAGGAAAGCTTCCTACGGTAATTCGGTATCTAAATCCACGTCGACGGTAATGGAAAGTACGACATCAGCTGTATCCGGGAATATAATTAAGGCTACCTGAGTGTCGGCTTACAATAATCGTACCGATGGCTGGTGCGATGGCCGGGATCTTTCTCCGGGTCGTCCTCCCGCTTCGATAGCTCGTCGAACAGTGATTTTCGAAATGATGTTCCGAAATTCTCGAGTTGATTTTCCGCGCATCCCATCGATTTTCGGCAGGAAGAGGTCGATACTCCCCACCCCTTCGAATTTCGTCCTGCTGGACGGCGAGTAGCTCTCTTGCGGGCGCTATCTCCGACTTACACGATATTCGGGACGATGTCTATCTTCCTGTTAGATCAGACGAGTCGGGCTGGCCAGGCCTATCCTCGTCGATGCATCTCCTCTCCTCAGTCTGCAGCCCGGGGAGAGTATTCGCTGTTCTGTCGTCTGGATTTTGCTGTCGTCGTTACTCTAAAAACAGCGGATTTTAATATAATGATTACATAGCGGCGGGGCGGGATCTCGATACAGGACCTGTCTTTGGATCGGAGGCATTGGTCCGCCACTCTCCTCTTTCTCTCTTCGATAGCTGCACCTCCGGGATCTTGCTGTACATCATTTTCCTAGCCGCTCGCTCAGATTTCCGCACTCTGTTCGCTTAAAGTTAGCCTCAAATATAAAAATTTACGAAAAGATATATCGCGGGATCGGAAAAAGGGGTCCCCTCAGGTGCGAGGGACGACTCTCCGCACACCCCCTCCCCCCGGCGGGATCATTGTGACGGAGCTTAAAAGGCGTCACGTCACAATATATATATATATATATATATATATATATATATATATATATATATATATTTATATATATATATATATATAATATTAAATTCTTGAATGTCGCCAATAGATAAAATAAAATAACGTAATTTAAATCGACCACACTGGCAATTTATTGATTAATAAAGGATCACTATGTTTCGACCATTGATTTTGGTCCTTCTCAAGTGAACTACAAACGTTTACAATATTATAAAAACAATATGAAGTGAATAAAAAAGGAGAAAAAAAGGAAAAAATTAATATATACGTACAAAATCTTAGTTAACCAATAAGTTTCTTTACTGTTTGTGGATGGCTTTAGTGATGAGATTAGCCACGTCTTTAATATATAGGTCTTAATATCGTCTATAATGTACCGAAAAAACTTAACGTTTTGATTAAACGCGGAAAAGATAGATTGCCTACTAACAACAGGACCGAAGTCGTGTATAAATTAAACTGCAAAGATTGTAATAATTCATATATAGGCCAAACGAAAAGACACTTAGGCACTCGTGTCAAGGAACATTTTAACAATATAAAATTGCACGAAAGCAATCTTCGGTCGAAATGTAGTGATCCTTTATTAATCAATAAATTGCCAGTGTGGTCGATTTAAATTACGTTATTTTATATATATATATATATATATATATATATATATATTGTGACTTGACGATATATATATATATATATATATATATATATATATATATTAAAATTCCTTGTCATATTCCAAAAATTAAAGAAATTAAAGTCCAACTCGATAAAGTTAAATATCAAGCATTTATTGATGCATTAAAATTAAAAATTATTTTGGATAATCCAAACCATGTAATGGAAAATGTTGATTTCCCTTCAAATTTCATAAAAACTTCTGAACAAAAAGATCCAAGCAATACCGAAACCATCGACAACTGCGAAAATTCTTTAGAAAATTTTAATGATAATAGTATATACGAAACAGAATTATATCCAGAAGACTCGCGAGACATAGAAAATGACTTAAATATGTTGACAGGAATAACTGAATCAGAAATAAAAGATTATACTTTTGCGAAGGAAAGTAATAATAACATTAAAGATAAGTCATTTTTAAAAGTGCATTATATTAAAAATAAATTATTGTTAATAAGAAAATCGATATTATGTTGGCTTTTTACTACAAAATGCGGCCGACTGTCTACAGATAGATTGTTATGAGTTAAAGAGATATCATCTAAAAACAAGGAATTAAATAAAAGGAGGATCGACCTGATTGATACCCCTAAGAACTGATAAACAAAAGAAAAAAACTCAAAATAATGACTCTGTACCTGAAAATGTGTCTTCTATAGTTGAATTCGAATGTGAACTTGAAGGCGAAAGTATTGATGAAAAAAATGAGGTTAATTTGACAAATATAGAAACAGAAAAATATTATGCTGTCTATTATGATAACACATTCTATATTGGACGAGTCATTGAAATATTTGAAAATTCTACAAAAATTAAAATTTTAAAATTTTAAATCCAAATTAAATATTTATAAATGGACCAAAGAAATAGACATTCAAATAATAACAAAATGAACACTTGTTCTTTGGACCAGTTACCCTAATTAGAACCGAACCGTTTTATTTAAATAGACATGAAAAAATATTAATTAAGAAAAGGTACAAAAAATTAAAGAGAATATAATGATTAACTATATATATGTAACTCAAATATATATAATAAAAATATATATAATAAATTTATATATGTATGTATAATTAAAAAATATATATATAATTAAATATAATTTATAAAATCATTAATGATATATTTTATTCCAATCTGTTTCCAACTAATTTTATTTGTATTTTATGTATTATCGTAAGTTTAAAGTAGGAGATTTTTTTTTTAATTAATAATTGGAACAAAGTTTAAAATAAGACATTTTAAAAAATTTATAACATGTAAATTTGGCAAAATAAAAAAGTATAAATAAATATATTTGTAAAATATCAGCTTATCAAGCAAAACTCTGTTAGAATATTTTTGTCAGGAGGTATCCAACGAGGGGAAATAAAGTTCTCTTGAGAAAAAATTATGCACTTGTTTTAAATAACATTCACTTTTAAAGAATGTTGAAATAAGAATTTATTAGAATAAGAGAAAGAAAAGCTTTTAACAACTTTCTCTTTACAATAAATGGACTTTTACGTATAAAGCACGGAACGGATCGAAAGCATAACCGATCACTCGCGCGGATAGCGAAAAAAGACGCATCTGCAGCGTAAACTTGGGCAACGAGCCCTCTTGTTACTCCGTCTCTAAGCAACGTACAAAATTACCATTGAATTTGGCACGTTTACAGTTATGTATTATTCGACCAGTAGGAGAACAGTAGAAGAATGCGACTGCGCATTAAAAGAAACTAAGAGCGACTAACAGTAGATTTCTTACAGTTCGGCTATTCTGAACGACGTTCGACTCGAATGTTTATCTATACTGTGTTAAAATAATTGTGAAATACATTCTAATAAAAATGGCTTGTGTTCACATTAAAGCAACTAACATCTCTGAGTTAAAGATAAGTAATCCTGGCTATTTACATATAAGCACATTAAACCTTAATTTCTAATTGTTCATTGATTTAACATGTATCTTTGATTTCGCAAGGATTGACTGGTTTGACCCAAGGTTTCAGTCTATCAGGAGATAGAATTGAGTCATATGGCTTTGACGAAAGATTGAATCTGGGAATGTCTGAAATAACATATCTTTCTCAAAACCACAAGGTAAGGACCTTTGTATTTTGGGCTTAATTTTTTACACATGCCGGGCTTTATAACATCTCTTATGAGCACATAATCCCCAGCTTTGTAGACTGAGGGTTTGGAATGCCTTTTATCGTAATACATTTTATTATAATTTTTGATCTTATTTAATGTATCTAATGCGATTTAACGACATGTTTCTCTCTCATCATTATTACTAGAAATTTCTTTTTCAGCAATCAACTTCAAACAATCTACCAAAACTACATCCTTGTAGTTTCGTTGATCGTAGCCCAAAAAAAGTTTTGAAGGCGAAGCCTTTAAAGATGAATGGTCCCATAAAACATTAAGATATACTTAGTATATACAATGTATGTACATTTATGTATATTGTATATTCTATGTATATACATTCTTGATAGAATTTACATACATAGGATGCGAAATATAAGTACAAATGTAACCGGCAAAATATACATTGAAGGTCCATGATACATACATATGTGCATGATTAGTATATGCAATGTATATATAGTTTGTCCATCCATTCTTTATACATATAAGTACTTTATACATATACTATGTATTCGCAAAAAGTATATACATGGTATGTACATATATGTATAAAGAATGTATATACTTTTCTGTATATAAATGGTATGTACATATATATATGAAGAATGTATATACTTTCTGTACATACATTCTTCATACATATATGTACATATCATGTATATACTTTCTATATGTACATTCTTCGTATACATATGTACCTACCATGTATATATATTCTTCATACATATATGTACACTGCTCATTAATTTGTCATTAATTTGTTCCATTTTTCTAATGAGTTTATAGAATGTGGTATATATTGTATAGATTATTTTATAAAATAACAAAAGATTAATAACATAATTTGCACTTTTTTAATTATTTGCTTTTTTCATAAAACAAATATTTATTAAACATATATATCTTTATATAATATCTATATCTCTATCTCTCTCTCTCTCTCTCTCTCTATATATATATATATATATATATAGAGATAGAGATAGAGATATTTATATATATATATATATAGAGATAGAAATTTTTATATATATATATATATATATATAGAGATATTTTATATATATATATATATATATATATATAGAGAGATAGAGATTTTATATATATATATATATATATAAAACATATCTGTTCTTTCTCAAAATTTATATATAGATATAAATATATTATATATAGATATAAATATATATATATATATATATATACATATGTATATGTATATTTATATCTATATCTATATATGTATATCTACTTTATAATATTAAAAGATATGATGACTGAACACAAAATTTAATTTTAGAAATAATGTTTGTTTATTGTAATACATAAATATATATTTTTTATATTAAATATTTATATACATACATATGTTGTATAATCCCAAAATAGATAAAAGAATTAATATATTTTTTATCAATATATACCATATTTCATTTATTTTAATTATATAATTGCAATATTGCACTATAAACAAAAACTGCAAACAAAATATTTTTTAAATATTTTAAGAACATTAGAAATTAAAAAATAAAAATTCATCATTATTTAAACAATAAGAGAATTATTAGATAATAACTAAAAATCAAATTGCATAAATTAATTCTGATTTATAAAATATATATATAAAGTAAAAAAAAACAAATTATAATTATATATATTGAAATAATAATACTTAGATGTTATTATAGACATGTTATAATTTTTTTGTTAATAAATCATTTTCGGTTCTTTCATTGTTTGTGCAGGTCTTTCATCTGTTTGTGGAGTTCTTTCATCCATTTGTGGAGTTCTTTCATCTGTTTGTGCTATATTTTTATTTTTATTATTATTATTGAAACGATCTTTGCTTCTCATTAGCCATGCTTTTATAAAACATATTATTTCCGAATCTGTAGCCTCTTGAGTATTCTTGTTAAGTCGTACAGCAGCTGTAAATATTTTTATAAATTATTATAAAAATTATATATATTATATATTGTATATGTTAATTATATATATGTTAATTATATATATTATATATTGTATTATATATTGTATTATATATTGTATTGTGACGTGATACTTTTGAGTTCCGTCACAGTTACCCCGCCGAGGTGATAAAGCGTGCGCAGAGTCGTCTCTCGCGCCTGCGGGGGGACTTTAATTATCCGCTAGGATCAATTTTAAGTTATAGATTTAAGGTATTTAGACAGAGTGCGGCGATCTGGGCGAGCGTGCAATACCGTGATTTGTATGAAGATCCCGAAGGATACCGCAAGAGAAGAGGATAAGGAGAGTGGACCAAGGTCTCCGCGAATGAAGGTCACGTATCGGGATCCCGCGCCGCCGTGAGTCGAGTGTCAGCCTGATATCCCGAATATTTTCAGAATAATGACGGCAGGGAATCCGGACGGCGAAACGACGGACAGTCGCCCAGGCTACAGACTGGGGAGAAGAGATACTTCCGTAGACGGACGAGACCTGGCCAGCCTTCGCGTCCACGTGGACGAGAAGTCCCGACCGTAAAGCTACTGTCGTCCAGCGGATTCTACATCCTTGCAAAGGAGTAACCCGCCGTCCAGCATCCCGAATTTTGAAGGGGTGGAGATATCGATCTCTTCTTGGAAAGATCGACAGGATGCGCGGAAAATCGGCGCGGGACTTGAGGGCCTCACGAAGTCAGTCATTTCGTGTCACTGTTCGGTGACCCTCGAGCAAGTGCAGACAACCTGACTATTCCGAGGAGACGACCCATCGAGGACTTTATCGCCGCTATCGATTAAGTGTAAGCCGCCGCCCAGGTAACCGTACGATTCTCTTTCGGAAGCAGCTGGCGTCAAACGTTAGATACCATCGCAAGGCGACGGTGTTCGCATTGTCGATTTGTCGTGTAAGCCTGTGTGCTTTTCGCGCGTGTCGTTGCCGGATGCCAGCTGATACCGGGAGTCGCGGATTCGTCCCTCTCGGGGGGGTCCACACCGACAGTCGTCTTATCGTCTCGTCCGTTCCATACTGTACCGTACCGTATCGTACCGTTTTCGTTCCGTCTGGTGTAATACCGTCTCGTATCGAGTTTTGGATCGGGCGTGGTGACGAAAGTCAGACATTTCCGTATCGCGTATTTAGTTACCGGGATTTGCGTGAAAGCATTCTTTGCGAGCAAGAGATACCGTGTATGCGAAATCTGCTTCGGCAAGAATTGTATAAATCGCGAAATCTCCGTTGAATTTTCTGTCCGTTAAAGTTCATTTGTGCTATCTCGTTCGAGAGTCAAGGTTGTTGTTGTTGTTGAGCGCGAAAGGTCGTGACGATACCGTTAAAGATTGTGAGACAATATCAGTGCTTGTGTATTTGAAGTTACCGTTAATAATAACCTTTGTTATATTCTTGAATTTACTGTCGTAACGTATCACCGATTCTTATGAGAATTTCCGTTCGATTTATATCGAAATCTCATGCGAGGCTCGTGCCTCTGAGTGTAATAGTTATATTACTGAGTTATATTACTCGTTTATTATATTCTGTTCGTTATCGATTATTTTCCTATAATCTGTACCGTTAATTACCGCTAATTCTTTTAATTCGATTTATATCGAGATCTTTAGTGAGGCTCGTGCCTCCGAGTGTGTTCTGAAATCTGACGTT